>LNAC01000075.1:2887792-2959440 GCA_002007465.1 Ailurus styani
CCCCCCCCGCCCCGCCATGCCTACCTTATTTACCTTCCCCTCCGCAATGTAACAGGTGCTCACTACATACTTGCCATATTGCAGCCACTAAATGCCACACCCATGTGGCTTCTAGGCATTTGCTGATGTAGATCCTTCTGCCAGGAGCACCTGCTTCTACCACCTGGAAAAGTCATGCTCATACTTCAGAGCCCCAATCGAGCATCACCTCCTCTGAGAAGCCCTCCTGCACCCTCCCTGGCAGAGTCCCTGTGCCCCACTCCGCCCCCATGGCACCTGGGGGAGGGGCTGAAGTCCCCGGGTCTGGTCACCGTGTCCGTATCTTCCCCCCACCCCTTTGGGTCTAATCAGGTCTCTCTAGGCTTGTCCCTGACGTCAGGACAGCCCCAGGATGCCCGCCCTTGGTGGCCAAGTACCCTTTGCAAGGTTGCAGACATTTGCAGGAGGGCTGAGTAAACACTGCTGTTTTCAACAGTGGACAGAGCTGGGGTGCGCCAGGTGCTGTGCGGGCCCCGTCCACGCAGTCCTGTCTGGTTCCCACCACAGCTCTGGAGATACCAGCCCCTGCATGGACACAGAAGCCGAGGGGAAAGGCCCCACGGCTGGTGAGGTTTGCGGAGTCTGGACTGCTGTGGGCCGTGCACCTGCTCACAGGGAAGCCAACCTGACTCTCCCATCCCGGCAAGTGTCCCCAGGCATTGTGTCTCCCCCCCACCAGCGTTGAGGGATGGACAGAGTGACAGAACGACGACCCAAGAATGGCACCCCACGGTTTGTGATGATCACCTCGCGGGTGGCTGGGGAGCTTGGCCTGAATTGGCAGATGGAGAAAGCCAGGTGAGGGGGCAGGTGGTGGCGTGGGTCCAGCAACTCAGGGAAGGAGCCGAAACTCAAGGCCACGCTGACACTGGGACCTCGGACACGTGGTTGAAGTTCTGATTTGTCCACCTTGCCTTCCTCGGTGGCTTCATGGTCATTTCTTGTGTAACCTCCCTTCCTCCTGGTTCTTCTCCCTTTCCCGAGCTTGCCCTTCACCTGCCGCCCCGAGGAAACCACTGCAAGACGCGGAGCGCGACACGACAGCCACGGGAGCTGTAGCCCGAGGGTCCCCACGCGCCTGCGGAATGGCCCCCGGACCTCACCGGGCTCCGGGATCACGGCCCCGCGGTGTCGCGGCCGGGCTGGGCCTGCGGGCGCCTCAGGTGAGGATTCGGCCTCTTCGGGGTGCAGGGACGAGTGCTGAGTCCACCCCACCTGGGGACCCGAAGGATCTGGTGACTCTAAAATTGGGCTCACCTGACCCCCAAGGATCACAAGAAAAGTCACCCAGGATGACCGCAGTTCCAGAGTCAGGGTCTTGGGCAAAGTCTCCGGTCAATAAACCATGCCAGCCCATGGTGAAAGTGACCCCGCCTCAGTGGGAAGGTCACCCTCACACTGCAGGGGGAGGTGTCTGCTTCTCACGGCACCATCAGGCGGACACTGGGAGAGTCAGCGGACGGGGGCTCACGACCAGCACCCCCACCCCGTCTCTCCATCCCGTGGGGACGTGTGCTTGGCTCGGCCCTGCTGGACCTTATGACTCATGTTTCAGAGCAGGGACCCCACCTGCTGGGACTCCCTTTGTCTAAGGACCAGGTGGGGTGGGGAGGAGTTGCGAACTGGATATAGGACAGTGGGGACTTCTGAAGTCATCAGAGTGGCTGGCAGAGACAGACATCTAAGGGGCTGCATCCATGATGACGGCACCTGGTCACTCCTGGGACGTGGAAGGGGAGCCACGGGTCACGGTCACTTGTGACCAGGCCACCAGCATCACCCAGTGGACAACCTTATTGGTCTTTGCTCAAATCAGTGGTCAAATCCGACCCTGAGTAGCAACTGTCAACTTCAGGAAGGCTCAGAACTAAGTATTAAGATGACAAAAATCAAACACTGTCATCTTCTCGCAAATTCCAACCACTCCAACTTTATTATTCTGGCCTTCCCATTGCTTGTTCCCCACACCTCTCTTGATCCATGTCCCCTGCGTGCCCTTCAGTCCCTTCCCCTCACTCTCTAGCCCCCTCCTCCTTATTCCAGCTCCCAAGTTCCTTCCCCTCTTGGACTCCCCCTGCCCAGCATCTGCATAAACCCCTCCCGCACCGGGCTCAGCTACAGAAATGCCAAACTCCTCAACACCCCACCCAAAAACTTGAGTTTGCCCTCTTTTCCCCTCTAATGAGGTACCTCCATGTCTTTGTCCCACCCATGTCCCTGGTCCTCGCCCTGCTCGGGGGTCATGGAGTCGGGCCCTCCATCAGCCTTTCGTAGATCTGGGTGAGCTCCTCCAACCTGCTCTCCAGCTCCCGGGCCTGCTGCCTCATCTCTTCAGCTGTCTCTGCCTTTGCCCCCTCTCGCAAGTGCCCTGAGTCTTTCACAAGACTGTACACATCCCACCCAAGAGAGAAAACTGAGAAAAGCCCACTCCCGATCCGGGCTGCTTTGGTCATTGCCGCAGCAGTGCCGCTAAAAGCTCTCCCCGCCTGCCTGGCCCTTTGAACTGAGTCAGGCAAACCTCTCGTGAGGCGCCGGGCATGGACTACTGGCTGAGCGTTGGCCCTGGCATTCCTGAGGGCACGGACATTCCTTGCAAGGTCTTCCAGGTCCGTAAGTATTTCAGGTATTGAGGAAGAAGGTAGCTGTATACTGGGACGCCGAACATTTTCATCTACCTCCTTTTCCTCAGTGTCACTTGACATCAGGCTATTGGCTTCCTGTACTGCAGACGACTCACTTGAGGATTCCACGAGGCTGGTGGATACCTGGGTCACACCGGCTGCTGCTCCCAGTCCCGCTCCAACTGCTGTGAGTGTCAGACTGGCCCCTGCCGTGAAAGGTGCCAGAATAAGACCGAGGATGCTCAGGACACCTGACGCAGCACCTGTGGAGCTGGCTACTATGTTGGAGATGGTGCAGTCCTTGTGTACCCTGTCCACCTCATCTGCGAGTTCACGGAGCTTCCTTATGTGCTCCTCAAGCTTTTCTTTCAACTGGGGAAACTCACTCAGAAACCTCTCCCTAGCCAGCTGGTCTTCAGCCTCCATATCCATGGCTCTTTGCAGTTCATTCAGACCTTCATGTAGGGCTTCTGCCTCCTCCCTGGAACAGTGAAGGTCAAGTGATTAAGAAAAGCCTATCTGTTAAGTGGGGCTTCATTCGATCTATCCTACATACACCACAGAAGTTTTACTGTAAATCAAATGGAAAAGAATTTTACAAATGTAAAGGTTTTTCTTGAATGCAATCAACATGAGCAATACTCCACAAGACACACACAATTAGGGAGTAAGTAAGTCCGTGTCATCTTAAGATGCTCTTAAGTAGTGGGTCTAGGATGAAGATGGCTTCGCAGTCGAGGACAGATCCACACCGTCAGTACCACAGTGTTTGTAGACTGGGAACTCTGTAGATGAGCAAAGGGAAGTGGGCTTGGAGTAGAAAAACCTTCATTCAGGGAATCTTCATGTGTACTGAAGGATGAACCTTACCCACAAAGAGGTCTGCCTTTTGCCCTTGGCACTGGGAAGTGATCTCTAGGCCCCCACCTAGGATGTCAAGGGTCCTGGAATGATAGGGCTGTCTTCCTTTGCCTTTGGCCACTGGCCACTGTCCAGACTGAGAGATGATGGGGACTTTGGGTCATGTGCTATCAGTTCTGACCTAAGGAGAAACTAGAAACTCCACAGTGTGACCTCCAAGGGGAGCTGAAGATGAAAGGTCAGCCATGCAGGCAGATGTGACTGAGCCCCAGTAAAACTCTGTACTGAGGTTCGGGCTGAAAAAGACTCTCTCCTTGACCACAGGTTATCCACACTCTTCTGGGCCTTCCTCTTGACTAGGCCTTGACCTTGGTCTTCTGTGCCCTGTCCTTGACAGCTGGGCATGCCCAGTCTTAGCAAGAGCCCTGTTAGGTCAGGTTGGTAACAATCCCCCACCATGATCTCCTCTTAGTGATTTCCCATCCCCTGCCCCCGCCCTGCTCCTTGGCTATAAAACCCTACCTGTCTTCACGCTATTCCACTTTGAGCCCAATCTCTCTCCCCTTGGACAACACTCTTGATGCCTAGGACATGAGTTAAGTCTTCTTTACCATTTTAATAAGTGTCACAATAATTGTTTGCTTTCACAGTGTGAGCTTCCCTGGTGAGAAATGCTCCCTGAGCATTGTCACACACTGAATACAGGACAGTGAGGCCTCCTGAGGACAATGGAAGCTTTGCACTGGAAACCCTCCAGACTCTGCCCCAAGTGTCTCTCTCTCTGGCTGATGGGAGCCTGTATCCTTCCCTGTCACATAGCGTAACTGCGAGGGACAGCTCACCTTCCTCACCTTGTAAAAGTTCACCTGTGCTTAGAGGCCCAGCTCAACCAGTGCTCCCCCTGCCGGCTGTTCCCACTGACTCTCCAGGCTCCCCTTGAATGTGCGCTGTCCTGACTTCAGTCCTCTGTGTGTTCTCCTCCCTTTGACTCTGAGCACTGGCGGGAGACTGTCTATTCCCTGCCGCACCTCCTGTTCCAGGGCCTCCTGGGGTACCCTGTGCCCTCGCTCTCCAGGGCACAGCCAGCCTCTGGTCCGAGGTGTGGGGGCACAGCACGCCCAGCTTCACTCACCGCTCAGCAATTCCACTGTTTCCTTGTCTATCTTGATGAAAGGCTTGTCCTGACTGACGACAAAGAAGACTGTGCCTCAGATTTCATATGAATTACCCTCCTGATGGAATGTGCTTTGCACAGTTCTCTCGGATTTCTGAGAGTTTCCATTTATTTCCTCATGTCTCTATACTCCAGCCATAGTATTTTCTACATGAAGAGAAAAAGGAAGAGGAAGTTGCAGAAAAGCATGGGTGTCCTGATGCCTGAGCCTTCGTAGGACTTTCCGAAGCCTCCCCTCCCCCAGGGCGGCCAGGCCAGGTCTGGGTGTCGGGCCCAGCTCCCTCCACCCTCACCCCACTTTTGTTCAGTAACTGCTACGAGGAACTTTGGGGAGAAGGTTGGGGGTCATTTCTTTACTGCCCTGCAGGCCCCTTTGAAGGCACAAAAACCACTGTGTTCCTTTGGATAGTAGCCAGTACCATAAAATATGTCCCGATGAAGGAGAAGGAAGACGAAGAGCAGGGAAAGAGATGGAGGAGGAGGAGGAGGAGGAAGAGGAGAAGAGGAGGAGGGGGAGGAGAAGGAGAATTGGAAGAAGAAAAAGAGGAAGAAGAGGAGAGAGGAAGAAAAAAGGAGAAGGACAAGGGGAAGAAGAGGAAGAAGAACAATTAGAAGAAGAGGGAGAGGGGCGCCCGGGTGGCTCAGTCAGTTAAATGTCTGCCTTCGGCTCAGGCCATGTTCCCAGGGTCCTGGTTCGAGCCCCATGTTTGGCTCCCTGCTCAACAGGAGCCTGCTTCTCCCTCTCCTCCTCTCTTGTGCTCTCTCTTGCCATCTCTCTCACTATCTGCCTCACTCTAAAATAAACAAATAAAGTCTTTTTTTTAAAAATTACAAAAAGAAGAAGAGGGAGAAGAGGAGGAGGAGGAAGAAGCAGAAGAAGAGGAGGACGAGGGGGAGAAGAAGAGGAGGAGGAGGCAAGAGAAGAGGAGGAGGGGAAAGGAGGAGGAGGAGGAGGAAGGAGAGGGGAAGAGGAGGAGGAAGAGGGAGGGAGAGGGGGAAAAGGAAAAACCAAAGGCGTGCACAAAACCAACCAATCAATAAATCCCAACAGGATCTAATTGTAAGCTAGAAGGGAAAAGCTACAAATGTCCTAGAAAAATATTTAAAAGAGAATAATGTTGAGTTGGAGGAACTTTTCTAATCAAGATGCAAATCCCAGATGCCATAAAGGGAAAGTTTCAGTTATCTGACCTCTTAAAAGTTAAAAATTGCTGAGGACACCATAAACAAAGTCAGACTACAGCGAAAGGCTAGGAGGCACCTCCCTCGATACTTAGAGCAGAAAAAGCCGAGCGTGCACGAAACCCGACAGATCCAGTGAATCCACATGAAAAGACTGAAGGCAGAGGCGCCTGGTTGGCTCAGTGGGTAGAGCGTCTGCCTTTGGCTCAGGTCGTGATCCCAGGGTCCTGGGATTGAGCCTGGCATCGGGCTCCCTGCTCCCCAGGCAGCCTGCTTCTCCCTCTCCCTCTGCCTGCTGCTCCCCCCTGCTTGTGTGCAAGCTCTCTGCCTCTCTCACTGTCAAATAAATAGATAAAATCTTTAAAAATAAACAAATAAATAAATAGATAGATAGATAAATAAATAAAACTCAGTTTCACTGTTCAAAAAAAGAGAGAGAGAGAAGGCAAGTTTAAAAAAATATATAAACAAAGAATCCCCAGGGAAGGGACTCACCCAGAGTCAGTTCTCAGCGGGCAGGGCACAAGGGAAGACCAGGCCTCCTAACGCAGGTGTTTGGGGAGAAATGTGACTTAAACAATCCAAAGCTTCTAGGTTTGCTTCTGCTGCCATCAACACACAGATATAGGCTCATGCCATTATCACCGTCCCCATGAGTCTACAGTTTGGTGTTTTCAGATGAAGAGTCTACCATTTGGCATTTTCAGATTACAGGCTGCAGTTTGGTGTTTTTAGATTACGAAGCCCGGACCACCTCACTACAGTGACTTGGCCCTTCTCACCCCCGGCTCCTCTCTTCTCTCTGATGCGGGCTCACAACCAGTCTCTTCTCTTCCTGCTCCATAGTGGGTGGAACAGAGGGCCTGGTGGGAGGCAGGGAGCAAAGCCCAAACATCTCCCTGCTCTGTCTCCCGGTCACGGTCATGATCATGGTCACGGCACCCTGGGCCACTCCCTCCCTGCCAGGCCCTCAGTTCCCCTGCAGGGCTTGGCACTGAGCAGACACTCAGAGGCACCAGGCAACAACCCCGAGTGCTTGGACCTCAAAAGACAACGTGAGCCTTTGCATCTCAACAGAAATCCTTTGCTGGGCAGCCAGGAAGCCGCCCCCTGGGGGGGCCCAGAGGCTCTGCCTCACCTGCCCTCCTCCACCCGCTCTGCTTCCTCCTAAATCCCCAAAGGCAGGAGCACCCCGACATCCGCCTGCCACCTGGGGTCGCCTGCTCAGGTCACAGGCAGTCTGCAACCCAGGCTGAGCTCTGTCCCCCTCTCTCTCCACTGGTTTGGGGCACAGAGGGAGAGGAAAGCAGTCAGACAAACCCAGCTTCAAATCCCGCTGGGTCCCTGCTCATCCAGGCACCTGGAGCTGGAGCTGCAGGGTCCCCCCATCTAGAAAATCGCGACAACACGCGATCCTTTCCTTACAGAGCTGTTTGGAGGGCGAGTCGATGGGCAGGGCCCCCACCCTCTGAGCTCACCCAGGGATCTTCCTGTGAGCTGAAGCTCATCCAAGGGTTCATGACTCTGTGGACCGGGGTGTATGTCTGGGCAGTAACCACACCTCGGGCCCAGATATATCTGGGACCAGAAAGGAAACTGAAAGTGTCCACGTCCCAGCAGCTCGAGAGGAAACAAACACATCTGGGGAGTTCCCNCAGGCCGGTGCCACCATCCCACCCACCCTCGGCTGTCCTGACTCCCGCAAAGGAGCAACGCCACACCTGACATTCCAGATCCTTCTCCACTCAGCCCTTCCTGCCACTGACAGACTCTGGGACCCTCAGCAAATGACTCCCCCCCTCACTAGCCCCTCCAGAGGCCTTGTCCCCAAGCCCCTCCTCTCTGTCCCTCCCACCGCACCCCCCTCTCCCCCGCCATGCCTGCCTCATTCACCTTCCTGTCCCCAACATACCAGGCGCTCACCACATATCTGCCATACTGCAGCCACTAAACGCCACACCCGTGTGGCTTCTAGGCATTTGCTGATGCAGATCCTTCTGCCAGGAGCACCTGCTTCTCCCACCTGGAAAAATCAGGCTCATACTTCAGAGCCCCAATCGAGCATCACCTCCTCTGAGAAGCCCTCCTGCACCCTCCCTGGCAGAGTCCCTGTGCCCCACTCCACCCCCATGGCACCTGGGGGAGGGGCTGAAATCCCCGGTCCGGTCACCGTGTCCGTATCTTCCCCCCACCCCTTCGGGTCTAATCAGGTCTCTCTAGGCTTGTCCCTGACGTCAGGACAGCCCCAGGATGCCCGCCCTTGGTGGCCAAGTGCCCTTTGCAAGGCTACAGATGTTTGCAGGAGAGGAAACACTGCTGTTTTCAACAGTGGACAGATCTAGGGGTGTGCCAGGTGCTGTGCGGGCCCCATCCACGCAGTCCTGTCTGGTTCCCACGGCACCATCAGGCAGAGGCTGGGAGAGTCAGCGGACAGGGGCTCACGACCAGCACCCCCACCCTGTCTCTCCATCCTGTGGGGACGTGTGCTTGGCTCAGACGTGCTGGGCTTATGACTTGAGTTTCAGAGCAGGGACCCCACCTGCTGGGACTCCCTTTGTCTAGGGACCGGGGCGGGGGGCCAGGAGGAGTTGTGAACTGGACATAGGACAGTGGGGACTTCTGAAGTCATCAGAGTGGCTGGCAGAGACAGACACCTAAGGGGTTGCATCCATCCTGATGGCACCTGGTCACTCATGGGACATGGAAGGGGAACCACGGGTCACGGTCACTTGTGACCAGGCTGCCAGTGTCACCCAGTGGACAACCTTATTTTTCTTTGCTCAGGTTGGTGGTCAAATCCAGCCCTGAGTAGCAATGGTCAACTTCAAGAAGGCTCAGAACTGAGTATAAAGACAACAAAATCACGCATCACCTTCATATTTTTATGTTGAAGTGAGGTAGATATGTGTTTCATTTTAGGTATGCATGAGGTTTAAGAGAACTGGACATATTCTTAGAGTGAACAAACTGGCTTTTGGGAGGAACTGTCTTACATGAACGATTTCAAGTTGAAAGGCAGCCTGCTAAGTACCAAGGATGTTGCAAACAAGCTTCAGCCCAGAGGAAGCAGCTTCAAGTTCAATAGATCGCAAAGTCAGATGGGTAAGGAGTGATGGGCGTCAGGGGAGGGGGCTGGGAGAGCCACTGCAGCAGACAGTGCCCTGGGGCATGTGCCCGGGACACCGCCAACCTCTGCTCCCAGCAATCGGGAGACCAGAGAGATTCTTGTCTGGAGTCCCTGCGGCACTAAAGTATGGCCTGAAAAAAAATGGCATTTAGTGGCTGTGGAAAACGGTGTGGTGCTTCCTCAACAAATTAAATACAGAATTACCATATGACCCAGCAATTCTATTCCCAGGTATATACACAAAATAATTCAAAGTAGAGTCTCGAGGGGTGCCTGAGTGGCTCAGTTGGTTGAGCATCGGACTCCTGGTTTGGGCACACGCTGTGGTCTCAGTGTTGTGGGATGGAGCCCCATGTCTGGCTCTGTGTTGTGTGTGGAGCTGCTTAAGATTCAGCCCCTCCCTCTCCCTCTGCCCCTTTCCCCCTCCCACTGAAAGAAGAAAAAAAAGAAGAGAAGAGAAAGAAGAGTCTGAAAGAGGTATCTATACTCCCATGTTCAGAGTGTAAGAGGTTAATTGGACATGTAGGCAGTCAGGGTCAGGGTCCCCAGCAAGCAAAAAGAGGCGCTGGGACAGCTAAGACAAAAGCGCACTAGCATCATGTTTTAAGCTTAGCTGAGACCATAATAGCGTCCTGTCGGGCAGCCTGGGCAGGGGTGCCGTCTGCCAAACATCCTGAAACACAACAATGAACCCTAAAACATGGGTCACTATCCCAGGTTGGGACAGTTTGTCGCCAGATGTCAGCCCCAAAGACCACTGACACGCGAACAGTAACCTGAGAGGTAAGACAGGTGCATGATCAAAGTCCTGACTGGCGCACCTTAGCAGCCAGTCCCCAGGGGGCCACACTCGGGATGCTTACAATAGTTCCTCAAAAGAGCTTAAAAACCCCTAGATTAAAGTGCCAAAATGGCAAGGCCTCTCGGGTCCCCTCCCTCTCTGGGAGCTTTGTCCTACTGCTCAATGAACTTCACCTTGCTGCCCACCACTCTTCATCTGGTCCGCCTCGTCATTCTTCGAAGCGGCGTGACCAAGAACCACGGGCACTAAGGGAAGAACAAAAATCCTGTAACAGTAGCAATATTATCACAATAGCCAAATGGTAGAAGCCACCCCAGCAACCCTGAGTGGATGAATGGATAAGAAAAAGATGGGCCATCCCTACAATGGAGTATTATTTGACCTTAAAAGGAAGGCAATTCTAACACCTGCTACAAAATGGATGAACGTTGAGGACATGATGCTCGGTGAAATAAGCCAGCCACAAAAAAGACAAATGCCACATGATTCCACTTTATGAGTTACTTGGTCATATTCATAAATACAAAAAGTAGATGGTGGGTGTGGGGGGCTGGGGGAAGAGGAGAGAGGAGTGAGTGTTTGCTGGGGGCAGAGCTTCAATTTTGTAAGATAAAAAGAGCTATGGGGACGGAGAGGAGTTTAGTGTCGGTCTCAGTCCATTGATCATCAGTGTCGTGGTTGGAATGGCCCTTGTGGTTCTCATTCTGACTGCAAGACGCCCTTCAGCAACAGCCATCAGGAGACAGAGAGGATGAAGATTTATTACGTACAAGACCTGGGGAGGGAGAGCGTGCACACCAGGGCCCAGGGCTCTTTTATGGGGGTTGAGGGTGGGAGCCTAGGGTTTTGTGGGCTCACTCTTTATTGGTGAATATAAAGCTTGGGAAGAGAAAAAACAAGTGGCCTAAGTAGTCAGTTATGGAATTCAACCAAGATTTCTAAAACAAAGGAGCCTCCTGTGGGGTGGCAGAAGGGGGACAGCCTGGCCCCTTAGCACAGTGTTTACTGAGATGGCTCTCTTTCAGAAAGTGGATGCACTGGCGATCGAAACCTAAACCAGGCACTCGTATTACAAAAAAAGAGGGGTGCCCGGCTGGCTCAGTCTGTGGATTGTGTGACTCTTGATCTCGGGGTCCTGAGTTTGAGCCCCATGTTGGGAGTAGAGATTACTAAAAAAAATAAAATAAACTTAAAAATAAAACCCAACAAAAATAAAAGAAAAACAATGGTGGTGCTGGTCACATGACATTGCGAAAGTGTTTAATACTACTGAAGGGTGTGCCTAAAAAGGTTTATGGTGGGAATGTGGTGTTACGCATATTTTACCCTAATAAAAAAAATGGGGGAAAAAAGCCAGGCACAAAAGGACAAATGCTAGAAGATTCGACTCCTGTGAGGTAACTCAGCACCCTAAAGTAGTCAAACTCGTAAGACAGAAAGCACAGCAGTGGTTGCCAGGGGTGACCAGGGGTCATGAGATTGAGCCCTGCCTAGGGTTGGAGACTCTCTCCCTCTGCCCCTCCCTCTGCTCTCCCTCTCTCTCTCTCAAATGGATGAAAGGATCTTAAAAAAATTTTTTTTCATAAAAAAAATGATTAAAATGGGGCGCCTGGGTGGCTCAGTGGGTTAAAGCTGCTGCCTTCGGCTCAGGTCATGATCTCAGGGTCCTGGGATCGAGGCCCACATCGGGCTCTCTGCTCGGCAGGGAGCCTGCTTCCTCCTCTCTCTCTGCCTGCCTCTCTGCCTACTTGTAATCTCTCTCTCTGTGTCAAATGAATAAATAAAATCTTAAAAAAAAATGATTAAAATGGTGACCAACATCCAACAACATGGATGGATCTACAGGGTGTGATGCTAAGCAAAATCAGTCAGAGAAAGACAAATGCCCTGATTTCGCTTATATGTGGAATTTAGGAAAGAGATGAACAAAGAAAGAGACAAACAAAAAACAGACTTTTTTTTTTTAATGTTTCAAGTTTTTATTTAAGTCAGACTCTTAAACACAGAGAAAACACACTGGCGGTTGCAGAGGGGAGGCGGTTGGGCAGATGGGGGGCAGGGGCTGGGGGTAAGGAGCGCACTTGTCGTGAGGAGCACTGGGTAGTGTACGGAACCCATGAATCCCTATATTGTACCCGGACACCACTCTAACACTGCATGTCCACTATATTGGAATTTGAAATTTTAAGTTCCTTAATTAATATTTTAAAAGAGTACACTACATATAAAGAATTGTTTCCTCATATTGAGCACCAGGAACAAATATAACACTGTATGTTAGCTACACTTGAATAAAAACAAAATAAGAACAGAACAACGAATCATAAATCCTTAAAAAGCCCAACTTTTGTGGAAATAAAATAATAGCACGTGACCCCCTTACTAAAGCTTTGCAAAGCATTTTCACGCGTGATGGTATTTGCTACCACAGCCCTCGGAAGAAAACATTTCTTTTTTTAACTTTATTTATTTGAGAGAGAGACAGACAGAGACAGCGAGCAGGGAGGAGGGAGAAGGAGGGTCTCCGCTGAGCAGGGAGCCGGATGTGGGACTCGATCCCAGGACCCCAGGATCATGACCTGAACCGAAGGCAGATGCTTAACCAACTGCGTCCCCCAGGAGTCCCAGGAAAGCATTTCTGTTT
The DNA here is from genome assembly GCA_002007465.1 of Ailurus styani. Taxonomy (NCBI): domain Eukaryota; kingdom Metazoa; phylum Chordata; class Mammalia; order Carnivora; family Ailuridae; genus Ailurus; species Ailurus styani. The sequence goes on from LNAC01000075.1 coordinate 2,900,243, forward strand.
CACAGAAGAGAAACCTGTGCTTCAGATGGCTGCCACGGCTTGCCCGAAACCTGAGGAGGTGGGGCTGGTGGTCCTTGTTTTGTTCTCTGGCTCCTGCACAGTCCCCTGAGACAATGTGGACAGAGGCGCCAAAAAGCGGAGGGCGGCCCTGCAGGGGGCGCTCTCTGCAGGTCCCTCTCCCTGCAGCAGCGGCTCCACCGGAAAGAAGGCCGAATGGAAGCTCTCTTGATGAGGGAGGAAGCTTTCCTTTCCACTTTTTAAAGATTTTATTTATTTATTTGACAGGGCGAAAGAGGAAACACAGGCAGGGGGAGTGGGAGAGAGAGAAGCGGCTTCCCCGCTGATTACGGGGCTAGCTGCAGGGCTCCATCTCGTGACTGGAGCCACCGGGGCGCCCCAATGAGGGAGGATGGTTTTCATGTAGGGAGTTCATCCTCTGCTTTTGAGGAAAAGAAGGAAGATCCCTCCCGGTCCCCCCACAACGCACTCCCCGCCGCCGCTGGCCAGAGAAACCACCACAACCTTGAATTCCTCTTCTTCCGCACCCAACTTGTATTCCCAACAAACCTCCTCGGTTTCCTACCAAAAGGTGCTAAAAGCTATCTTCCCTTTGTCTCTCCCGACTTGCTTGTGGTTCGCCACGGTTTGTCCTGAGTTGAAATTCCTCTGCTGCTCCCGAATAAACTCACTTTGCTGGTGAAATAGCTATTTTATTTGTAAGGCTGACAGCCCAGAGGGAGAGAAATCCTTAAAACCCTCAAGTATTCTAAAAACGTAGTTTTCATCCCTAAGTTCTCCGTGTTGGCTGCAGGCGAGTCACAAAACTTCACAAACACCACGAGAACTGGCTGCTGATATCCGCTGGGCGGCAGCAGCCCGGCAGTCTGAGTCCCTAGTGGCCGCGGGGGACTGGGTCTGACTGTGTCCACAGTGGCCCGCGGCAACTGGCGCAGGTGTCAGATGCTCCTGACACAGCTCCCCACCTCCAGGGGGTCAGACAAACTGCCTGACGTGCTTCTGTCCCAGCGCCGTGGGCCCAGACTCCGCTGTGTCCAGGTCCCCCTTCCAGGAGCGGGGGAGACTGCGGGGCGTCACGCGGCTCTGCTTGAATATGCCCCCCGTTTTCACTGCACCTCGGTTTCCTTGCTTTTGGAAAGCATACACACCGGACAGTGGTACTGAAGGGATGAAGAGGGGCAAGGTGAGGACTGTGCTAGGCACACAGTAGGTGCTCAATTAATAAGAATTGCTATTTCCGGCGCTCTTGGGTGGCTCCATTGGTTAAGCGTCTACCTCTTGGGGTCCTGGGATGGAGCCCAGCATTGGGCTCCTTGCTCAGCGGGGAGTCCGCTTCTCTCTCTCCTTTTGCCCCCAGCCGTTTGTTACCTTTCTAATAAATAAATAAAATCTAAAAAAATAAAAAGTTAAAAAATTGCTATTTCCTGAGAGCTCACTGCGTAGGGCAGGCACTGAACAGGCTCAGGAAAGACCTTCTGTCTTCCCAGCACCCCCTCGAGGGTGCCTGCTGTCCTGATCGCCTCCATGTACAGACGAGGACACACACAGACTTTCTGAGAAGGAAGTTGTTTCCCCAGATCACGAAGCTGGCTGTGGCTTCCCTACTTTTGGCCACCGATCCACCCCATCACCATCACCATTCAGGTCTTGAAGCACAAAAAGAAAACACAAACTGTAGACTCATAAGACAAAAAAAGTACCTTTTGCCCCATTTCCCCAGCAGGGACATCTTCCCTAACTATGGTCATTCTCAACGCGAGGACACAGACCCGGGTTCAAGGAAATGGATGATGAACCTCGCTCAAATCTCCCTAGTTTCTGCCCACACTTACTGTTACGTCTGTACGAGAGTCCGAGGACCTGCCAATTCACGGGACCCTCACAACACTCGAGACTGGTCTGTCCCTGCAAGCGAACTCCCTGGCACTCACCTTTTAGGGTCACACCTTCCCAGGACTTCCCTAACTCCTGGCAACCACTGACCTGCTTTCCATCTCTATAATTTTGGCATTTTGAGAATATTTGATAAGTGGAATCATACGGTATGTAAGCCTTTAAGATTGGCATTTTAAAACCACACCCAGTGTAACAAGCTTGAGCCCCATCCAAGTTCCTGCCTATACAAATAGTCCTGTCCTTTCTGTGGCTGAGTGACCAGGGTCTAAAGAGAGACTGGGCCTTGGGGGCCCCTCCCAACGTTCCACCGTGCCCAGATCCCCTCCAGAACCCCCAGAAACCCAGAGGGGTTTCACCTCCAGGAAGCAGCAGCTTTTCCATGTCACTTCGATTTTCTGCAGGAAGAGACCTACCTGATTGTGGCTTCCTTGCCTCTGCCCCGTTATTTCGCTGACTACTCCCTCCCTGTCCCTTTCCAAAATGTACGCTGTGAACTTCTTTCCCTCTCGGCCTGGTGGGTGGGTCAGGGGGCCCTAGGACTACCCATCCCTCGTGGGCAGGGCAGGTCCCCGGTCGGCACTTCCCCTGCACAAAGTGCAGAGTCAAGTCACGGATCTCAAGAGGAAGGATGGATATTTGCAGAGTACTGCAGTGAGCTGAATAGTGGTCCTCCAAAAGACATGCCCATGACCTCATCTCTGCCCCCTGTAACTGACTTTCTGTGCAAAGCCCTATGTCTATGCAAATCCTCTAAGTTAAATCTTGAGATCAACACAGAATATCTGGGTGGGCCCTAAATGCAATGACTAGGGTCCTTACGAGATATACCCAGAGGAGAGACAGCAGGGAGTTGGGGGGAGAAGGCCACATGAAGGCAGAGGCAGAGATCAGAGGGATGCCTGGAGTCGCCACAGCTGGAGAGGCAGGGAGTTCTCCCCTGGAGCCTCTACGAAAGGGAGAAGTGACTGGAGTCCTCTGGTGCCTAGCTACCTCCACCCGTCATGTGCAGCTTCCTCCCCAGGGTCAAGAGCACACCTGTACCTGTGCAGAGGCTGAAGGAGTGGGCGGATGGAAGCCCACAGCTTTCCATAGCAGCCAAGCTGGCTCCACAGTGGTCCCAGGAGCCCGGGGGTGAGCAGGGGGGCTGCTTGGGTCCACACCACAGCCCTTCTCTAAGAAATGCCTTTTCCTCCCCTTCCTCCCTCTTGCAGCTGCAGGGACCTCTTGCCTTCCTTGTCCTTGCAGAGCAGGAGCCCCGGAAGGGCCGGGTTTCCCTCGGCCTTTGTTAAAAGAACCAACAAGGAACAAAACTTTGGCAGCCTTCTGCTCCAGTACCACAGAGCCAGCCACTGACTCCCTTGGTCCTGCTTAGGTACAACTCAAGATGAACCTCCAGAGGGCAGGCTTTGACAACTAAGGACGCTCCTGAAGTCAGCACCTAGGTCTGGATCCCTAAACCCCAGTCAAGCGCATAGTGGGCACTCAGTAACTGAAGTGAACAGAGGTTTTAAGAGACCCTCTTAGCATCCTTGCCCCTAGTCCTCCCTCCCTTCCTACACGACGGCCACCCCTCACTCCAGCCTGTGCCTTGGCCGTGCTGCACTATGGGAACCTTCTAGAAGATGCACAAAGGCTCAGTAGGTCAAGCGTCTGCCTTTGACTCAGGTCATGATCCCAGGGTCCTGGGATGAGTCCCTGCATCGGGTTCCCTGCTCAACGCAGAGCCTGCTTCTCCCTCCCCCTGCTCTTGTGCTCTCTCCCCCTCTCTCAAATAAAGAAATATTTTTTAAAAAGGCAGAAGATGATGCACAAAGTGGGTGCCCGCTGCAGGAGCCTCACCCAGTCCCGTCCAGGCCACCTGCTCAGGCAAATAGACACCAGCGGACACACGGCTTGTAGCACGGTATTCTTTATTGTGACGCTCAGTGGAAAACATCTGTAAACCAGCTCCTTGTAGTGGTGACAGCTGTAACACATGCTAAGGCACTTTTATTATATAAAAAAGGGGTGGGACTGGGAGCTCCATTCACTCCTTTGTGACAGCAACTGGGACCTGAATTCAGAGCTTTTTAGGCCTACGTAGCTTTCATATATCTTCATGATTTTTTGAGTTTGTTTTCTTTAAAAAAAAAAAGATGCCTTTTTTGCCATAAGTCTAAATGCAGCATATACAAAACAGTTAGGAATACAAGTAAATTCAGCAACCAGTGTAGACCAGTGTAGGACAAGCTACTCTCTTCTAAACATGGTTCCAAAGGAAAGGCAGTGATAAAGACTTGGAATTTTATCATTCGTTATAAGAACGGGGGGGTGGGGGGAGGGAGAAACCTTTTTTTTTTTCTTCTCCTTTCAAACACATGCGTGCAGATGGCAGATATTTAAACCATGCTGAGTCGACAGTGCAGATAATCTACTCTCGGGCCCCAGTCCTGGAGTAGGTACAAGGTCGTGCGGGAGGGCCACTGGCCCTTTGCAACGTTCTGGCTGTCAGACCTGGGACAAATCCCTTAACCATTAAATATATTTGGTCCCCAAGAATGTTGGGAGAAGCCCCCGCTGGCCTTCCCAGTGTGGCCCCGAAGCCCTTTCTGCTGGGCCCAGCAGCCCCCCGGTGGCAAGGGCCAGCTGCCCTCCGCAAAGGAGGGAAAGGGGTCATCATTGCACTTGAGACACTCTGAAACAGGAAGGGGACCACTGCAGTGCTGCCCAGAGCGGGTGCGGAAGAACGGCTCTCCTTCCCTGCCCCCCCCCATTCTGTGCCCTGCATAGAGGGGGTGGCCCTGGGCCTGCTCTTACCCAATCACCCAGGGCCCACGGGAGTGCGGGGCCGACGGGGTGGAGGTCGTGAGGTCGCCGTGTGTGATTGCCAACAGCAAAGGAGGAGGGGGAGCTGGTGGCGGAGGTGGGGGAAGCTGACAACTCTTCTGGGGTGTCGGGCTATCAAAACTTCTTAGTCTGAAGAAAAATAGATTCGTAGAAAACTCTCTTTGCCCATCCCCGGTGGCCTGCCCTCCTTGCCTCACCGTCTTGTGCTGTACGGCAAGGAAAGGCCAGAGATCCTGCTGGTCGCTCAGTTCCGAGGTCAGGGGCCCAAGACTCTGACTCTTTGGTATCGGGTTCTGGGGGTGCGAGGGGAATGGGAGCGGACTGCAGCAGAAGAAGCCAAATGCCCTCAGAAAGGCCTAGGGAGGGGGTGGGCGGGGAGGCGCAGGCCTGAGGTCCCCCGGCCTGGTGGGACTGGGTGGGGAGGTCACGTCCCGGCAGTCCCCAGAAGGTGGAGGGGGGTGCTGCGGGGGCTGGGAAGGGGAGGTGGAGTCATCTCTCGGTCTGTCTGTCCCGGGCAGCAGGAGGAGAGGTTACTCGGCAGCTTTGGCCTCAGCCCCGTCCGCCTTGCCGTCCACCTCCTCATCCGAGCAGTCGCCAGCACCTTTCCGGGCGATCCGGCGGGGCACAACAAACGGCAGGTCCCCTCGCCTGGGGACAGAGGCACAGGGTCAGCAGGGCCGCCGGGAAGGCCAAGTACAGCTCGCACACCTCAAAGCCATCTTTAGAGGGACACGAGGCCCCCACCTCCTGGGGGGGGTGGAGCCTCGGGAACCACGGACTCCCACTTCACTCTAAAACACTAGCGAAAAGCCATCAGGAAGCTAGGACGGATCGCAAGAGAGAAAGGCCCAGAAGCAGACAGTCACCTCTGTGAGATGCCAGCCTACCGCTTTTATGCTTAAGGGAGAGAAGGGAGAGTCTGGCAGAAAAAGACCCTCTGCCTGCCCCGGCGGCTCCTCCCTCAGCAGCCAGGCTCCCGGACAAGCGCACAGCGCCCTCCCCGTCGGCACAGGGACGGGAGGGACGCAGGGCCGCCCTCCTCGGCGCGGACCGGGCCCCCAACACGTGCCAGGCCGGCGGCCACCCCGGACGACCGCTAATGCCAAACACCCAGCCTGGAAACCCTGTGGGCAGGTCCGGAGCAGCCCCGTGGGCAGAGAGTCCCCCACGCGATGCGGACGATGCGCGCGCACGAGAGCTCAGGGTTCCCCCGGGAGGCGGGGAGCGGCGCGGGGAGGAGAGAGTGGCACCGGCGCACGCGGGAGCGGCTTCTGGGAGCTTCGCTGGAAACGAGCTCTTCGGAGCACGGGCGCTCTGGGGAGAGAGGCCACGGCGACGGGGCTCACCTGAGCTTGTTCTTGAGGGTGCTGACCTCGCGGTTCATGGCGTCGGCGGTCTCGGTGGCGTCCTCCAGCTCGCGCTGCAGCTTCCGGCGGGAGGCGTTGGCCCGCTGCGCCTCCTCCTCGGCCTCCTCCAGCTGCCGCTTGAGCTGCTTCAGGCGGGTGGACGCCTTGTCAGCCTGCGGAGACGAGCGGCCAGCGGCCCCGGTCAGGCGCCTCGGCGCTGCAGGCCCGGCAGGCCACGCGCACGCGCATACGCCCGCGCACGCATATGCACGCGCACGCACGTACGCCCCCGCACGCACATACGCCTGCGCGCACACGCACGCACACGCACGTACGCCCCCGCACGCACATACGCCTGCGCACACACGCACGCGCACACACCTGGTCCTTGAACTGCTCGGCGTTCCTCCGCTCGTCATCCACCTGCAGCAGCACGTCCTTCAGCTTCTTCTCCGCCCGACGCACCTGCTTGCAGGCCGCCTGGCGCTCCCTGCGGGGCAGAGACGCGGCGGCTCAGGGACCCTGCTCCAGAGGGTCCGGCCACACCCCACCGGCTGGACTACCAGTCCCCGGGCCTCGCGGGCATCTCCCCCACGGGGAGGCCCCGAGGCGGAGGCGGGCCACCTCCAGCCAACACCCACGACGTGCTTGGTCTCCTGCGGGGGAGGCACAGGACTACCCCATTTCACGGAGGAGGACCCGGGTTCAGGGAGAGAGGGGACACAGCCCAAAGAGCAGGTACGTAGCAAGAGAAGGGAAAACTGAGATTTGGAACCCAGTGTGCCCGGCCCATTTCCTCCAAAGACGCCTCAGTCTCGCTGAGCCCACAGACTGGCTGCCCATCCAGGCAGGAACCACGCCCCTCTGCCTGACTCAGCCCCCAGAAACCGTCGTCTAAAGCCCCAACTGTAGAGGTGGCCCGTGTGATCCTATGCAAACTCCGAGAAGCGCCAGCGGAAGGGATGAGCGACCGTCAGGAGCAAGAGAGTGGGGCGCCTGGGTGGCTCAGTGGGTTAAAGCCTCTGCCTCCGGCTCAGGTCATGATCTCAGGGTTCTGGGATCGAGGCCCGCATCAGGCTCCCTGCTCAGCGGGGAGCCTGCTTCCTCCTCTCTCTCTGTCTGCCTCTCTACCTGCTTGTGATCTGATCTCTCTCTCTGTCAAATAAATAAAATCTTTTAAAAAAGGGGGGGGGAGCGGTCTCTGGGCCTCGGGCAGGACCAGAGGAGCCTACAGGCTGTAGCAGGTGATGGGCAGGAGCACCTACTTGGTCTCATTGTCCAGCTGCTCCTCCAGCTGTGCGATCTTGGCCTCCAGGGCGGTGATGGAAGCCTTGTACTTAGATTTGACGGTGCCCTCCATCTCCTGCAGCTTGACCTTGAGCTCCTTGTTCTGCCGCTCCAGCTGTTGCCGCACGTTCTCGTTCTTCTGGGCGTGGCTGCGCTCGAGGTTCAGGTCGGTGTTGATCTGGTCGATCTGCAGGAAGGAGGGCTGGTGACCCCAGGAAGGCCGAAAACACCGGGCCCTGGGGCCCCCAGCTCTGGGCCCTCCCAGAGAAGGGAGCTCCCCAGAGCCAGGGTCCAGAGAGCGAAATCAAGGGAGACCTTCCCAGGTGCGGGGACACCCTCCCCGAAGCCCAGCGAGCCCTGGGCTCCTGCCCGCACTGTCTAGGAGGAGTACAGTCTGGTGTGGAAGAACGCCCAGGCGGCCCGGGCGCCACCCACCTGCAGGTTCGCCTTCTTCAGCCGGTCGTTCACCAGCTCTGTGTTGCCCTGTTCCTCCTCCAGCTCCTCCTCCAGCTGGGCGATGCGGGCCTCCAAGCGCCGCTTCTCCTCCAGTGCCAGGGCTCTGGGTGAGGGCAGGGAGCAGTAAGATGGGGCCTGCCCCAGAGGACGGGCACTGCCTGCCCTCAGCTGCACACGCCACGCCATGGCTCACCCTTTGCCGCTGCTGTTGGCGATCTCGTCGGCCAGCTCATCCCGCTCCTGCTGGGCCTGGCGCTTGGCACGCTCGGCAGCTGCCAGTTCCTGCCACGAGAACATGGACTGTGACCGGCTGGGGCGGCCCAAAGCCCCACGAGTCCCCCTCCCCCATTCCTGGTACTCTGCAGCACTGCGCTCCCCGAGCCCTTGGCCCTTCCTCTCAACCCCTCTCCCAGGTCTGCCTCCTCCACAAAGCCCTTCCTCACGAGCCCCTCTGGCTCACAGGGCTGACTCCTTCCTGAGACCATGGCCTTAAACACCACGTTTGCAAAGCCCCTACCTTTAAGTGTTAGGAGCCAGGTCATGGGCTGGGTAAGGTAAAGATAAATAAAAAACCGTCCTGTCCTAATGAGATGCTGGTCCCTCTGCGTTCCAGGGAGACCAGAAGTTGGGGGGACAAGGCAGGGATGGGAATTAGGGCGAGAGCATGGAGTCTCAAAGCCAGATGGGTAAAGTGGCCCCAACAGAGACCCGAACTCCACCTCAGAGGGCTGAGCCCAGGCCCCGGCAGGAGGGCACACCCATGAGGACAGTGTGGATGAGGACATGCCCAGACACCCAGCTCCACTAGGAGCACTGGGTGGCCCGTAACCTCATGTTGAAGAAGACCGCCTAGGGCAGAGGGAAGGCATTTGCGATATGCCTCCTGTGTGATGGACAGGCGACAAGGGGGACCCGTGGTGCCTGGGCATTTGGGAAAGGACCCTCCCCCCTTGCCAGGCGCCGACGCTCGGCAGGAGGTGGTGATTACCACAAAGCCTCATTTCACGCAAGGGAGCTGGCCCCAAATGGTGACAATTTAATTCATACACACATTTTCGTCACACCAGGAAGCCTGCCTACTTAATGAAACCCTGCAGGGAATTCTTTCCTGAAGCCAAAACCACCCCCAAACCACTGCTGGAGTTGGGCTGATTGGCTGCTGGCTGCGCTGGGTGGCCCACGGAGGCCGTGGGCTGCCCCCTGCTGGTGACCCCGAGTGCCCTCCTGGGGCCCTGCCCACCTCCTGCAGCTGGATCATCTCAGCCTCCATGCTCTTCAGCTTCTTCTCGTTCTCCTTGGCCTGGGCCAGGATCTCCTCGCGGGAGGCGCGCGTGTCCTCCAGTTCCCGCATGTAGTCCTTCATCTGGGCCTGGGGTGAGCAGGAGAGGCCTGGTACCCCCACCACGGCCACCACCCCACCCACAGGGACCTCAGGCTGCTTTCAGCCCGCCGCTATATGTAACCAAATTAACGGTAAAAGGGCAAAATAATAAGGACACACGCCTCTTTAATCCTTGTCGTTTTCACACATTTTTGACCATCAGGATTTACAAAGCACACCTTCGGCAGTGTCAGTCTCCAGCCCAAGCCGCAATCTGGGCTACACTTTCTACAACCTCCTGTTGACCCGAATGCGGCGCTCTGAGGCCACTCTCCGGAACACCTGCTCCTCTGGGTCAACACCCACCTGCCAGGTCAGCCCCCACTACATGGAAAAATGCATTTCCTTTGTTCTCCTGCGATCAGTTTTAACTCTAAAGATCTGAGTCAAATAGGTTTTTTTTGGTCATGCTCCCAGGGTCCTGGGACTGAGTCCCACATTGGGCTCCCTGCTCAACGGGAAGTCTGCTTGTCCCTCTGCCTCTACTCCTCCCCTTATTTGTGCTCACTCTCTAATAAACATACAAAACCTTTTAATAAATAGAATAGAATGAAATTCGTTATCTTTAACTTATTTTGATGACCACTGAGTAACATACGGATGTACGGATGAATCACTGTGTCATACACCCGAAACTAACATAACAACTGTATGCTAACAATGCTGAAATTATCAAAATGAAAAACATATAAATAAACAAAATCTGTGACCTTTAATTACTGGTGAGGTAAGAATTTCCCAAGTGTGTGTTTTGTGCTCCGGGCTGCATGTGGGGTTCTGTGCTTAGCTCAGAAGCTTCAATCACTGCCCACTAAGGCTGGATCGGGTCGGGACCCGGGCCATATCTGGTTTACTCTGGAAATCTACCACCAAGTGACTACATCCCTAACATCACTGTGTTTCTAGGTTAACATGGGTTTGTCTCCTTGTTTAACGCACCGCACGCAAAGTCAATGATCTTATCGCAAGGGCAATAAGACAGAAAGGGCTAAGGGCACCCCGGTCAGCCCTTGGAGAGGAGAGGGTGGCGCCCCTTGGCGCTCACCAGCCACACTGCGGGTGTCTGCGCTCCACCTGAGCCCCGAGCCACGCACAGGTAACAGCCACGCCCCGCACAGCCCAGGGCCTCACCTGCAGCTTGCGCAGCTGCTTGATGGCCTCGTCTCGGTTCTTGTTGGCAGAGTCAATGTGGGCCTCCAGGTCCTTCAGGTCCATCTCCAGCTTCTTCCGAGCGGCCACCGCCATGGAGCGCTGCTTCTTCTCATCCTCCAGCTCTGCCTCCATCTCCCGCACCTGGGGGACAGGCCGACGACTCGGGTGGCAGCACCCACACCCAGACGCCGCCCCACTCTGAACCCACGTGGGTTGCAGGGGGCCTCCAGGGCCCCATGAGGAGTACTGACCATCAAAGAAAAGGTCCCTGACCCCGGGAGACTGGGGACTGGAATCTAAGGACATGGGAGGAGCCGAGGACCCCAACACAACCCAGGGAGAGGAAGGAGAGAGCAGCCAATCAGAATTGGGGTACGATGGGCGGCTGTGCACACCTGTCTGACCAGCTGCTTCTTCTTTTCCTCACTCTGCTCGTCGCGGCCCTGCAGGTCCCGCTCAAACTGAGCCTTCATGGCCTGGAGGTTGACCTCCAGCCGCAGCTTGGCATCCTCGGTGGCCTGCAGCTCGTCCTCCAGCTCCTCCAGCTGCGTCTTCATCTCCTCCACCTGCTGCTCCAGGGCCCGCTTGGACTTCTCCAGCTCATGGACCTGCCCCCCGCAAGGCAACCCAAGTCAGGAGCCGAGGGACGAGGTCCCCCGTGTCCCCAGCCTTGGTGTCCGCTCAGCCTCTAGTCGCTGGAGCTGTCCCTATTTGGGCCCCTCCCGAGAGCCAGCCACAGAGCCAGTACTCACACTCTTGCCGACGTCGTCCTTGGAGCTCATGAGGTCCTCCATCTCCGTGCGGAACTGCTTGTTGAGCCGCTCCAGCTCTGCCTTCTGCTCCATGGCCTCCTCCAGGGCCCGGGCCAGCGACAGCGCCTTGGTCTCCTTCTCCCGGGCCTCCGCCTCGGCCCGGTCACGCTCCTCCGCGTACTTGGCAGAGATGGTCTTCTCCTCGGCCAGCAGCTGGGGGAGAGGTGGTCACCATGAGCCTCTGGCCCTCAGGCGGGCAAAGCACCCAGACCCATGCTCCTTGGGGACGGAGGGTCCTTGGTGCTGCTCTAAGGGGAGGGGACCATGAACAGCAGGTACCAGGCCATCGCCCGGGGTACCCAGTGAGCCCCACGTGTGGTGTGCACCATCCAGCATGTCACTGTAACCAGGTGAGGGCAGAGATCACCTCTGCCAGCACGCTGGGAGGTCTGTTTTCAACATTTGATAATCAGCGCCCCTTCCCTGAGAAGGCACAGGAACATTACTCCCTTAGAACCAGGAAGGGCCCTGTTCTCCTGAACAACCAGTTTGTGTTTTGCTTAAAAACCACGTCCATCTGGCTGCTTAGAGGCCCGGACCCTATTCGTGGCCTTCGGCAAGAGTGCCCGTTTATGTTCAAGTTCTCGGGTGTGCACTCTCTGTTGGGGCCCACCCGTGGCCAGACCTCATCTCCCCATCTCCCCAATCCCTCTGCCCCAATACCTCTTTATTCCCCAGGCCCATTTCTTAAATACCCGAGAGTGAATGTTCTAGACTTCGCCAGACCCTGCTGCGTTAGTACGGGTGCAGCCGGGGACGGCGGCAAACAGGAGCGTGGCGGGATCCAGCGCACCTCCACCCCCCCCAGCAACAGGCATGGGGCTGCACTTGGCCGGTTCTGCCAACCCCTGTTGTATTTTTCTATCCTACCCCACTGTCTGGGTCTCTCCAGAAGCTGCCTCAGAGCTTTTGGAAAGATGCAGAGGCAGGACGCATCAATAAAAAAATCCTACATCATAGGGGTGCCTGGCTGGCTCAGTTGGTAGGACTTGCGCCATCTTGACCTCAAGGTTTTGAGTTTGAGCCCCGTGTTGAGAGTAAAGAAAAAAAAGAACAAAAAATCCTACATAAGAGTTAAAAGTGCTTCATTGTAGACAATCTGAAAGACGTCAGACACAGGAAAGGGGAACAGCGCCTTGCCGCGAGGGGGACCCCAGCCTCGCCCGGCCCACGGCTGCACCTGACAGGCTGCACCTGACAGGCCCACGGCTGCACCTGAAAGGTGTGGGGGGCAGCCTGGCAGCGCCCACCTGGTCGAACTTCTTCTGCTTCTTCTCCAGGTTGGAGGCGGTCTGCCGCTGGTGGTCCAGGTCCACGAGCAGGTCGTCCAGCTCCTGCTGCAGCCGCGTCTTGGTCTTCTCCAGCTTGTCGTAGGCGGCCACCTTCTCCTCGTAGCGCTGGCCCAGCCCCTCCAGGTCCTTCTGGAGCTTCCTCTTGGCTTCCTCCGCGGTCTCCAGGCACCCCACACCATCCTCCATCTTCTTCTTCATGTCCGTCACCTGGCAGGGGTGCAGGGTTAGGGAGACAGCCCATGCCCGGGGCGGGGGCAGCCAGCCCGCACCCCACGGGCAGCGGCCCAGTCACGGAGACGCCCCTCTTCCACCGGGGTCAGAGAAATGGGCTTTCTGCCGAGGGCATCTGCCTAGTGCGTGCAGCCCCAGGGCACCCCCTCGGTGGAGACGTACACCAAGCCTCTTGCTTTCCAACGACATACACCACCCTCCTCCATCGGCCTCTAGCCAGGGACAAAGTCTGTCTGCCGCAGGCAGGAGCTCCGCCGGCATCCATCCCGCAGCCCCTGCTGGCACCCAGAGACAGAGCCGCCACGGCACCAGCCACCAGCTACTCCCACCCAGACTGGAGCACGGACTATGCGCCCCCCCGCCCGGCCCCGGGAGGCGGTGCACATCTCCTGGGGCCACTGAGGTCCTACATGGGATGTAAGACAGGGCTCTTGATCCATTTCTGGTTACGGACCCTTTGACGGTCTAGAAAAAAACTGCGGCCTCCTTCTTATAATGATGTTTTAACGAACATAAAATGCTAAGATCAGCAAGTAAACCAATACGGGAAAATGAAATTGCTGGGCGCTTCTTTAGACCGTGACACGGTAGGCCGTGGGCTCCCTCGCGTGCGTGTCAAGTCATGAGCTCCCGAAGCAGCGGGAGCACCACGATGCCCCAAGGCCCGCCACGGCCCAGACACGGTGGCGATCTGTGGTTTCCTGTGCACCGCACACACTGCCGCCGCGTGGCTCCCGGCCTCCGTGCGTGACGGAACAAAACGCCGCGGTCAGCCAGACTGGGGCAAATACAGATGGGACGTCTCCTCCGTCCACATTCCCAGACCCCTGAGTTCCATCCGGGACCCCGGCGAGCAGCCCTGGCTGGACGGCAGGAGCTCCCCGAGGGAGGGTGCCCGGCCGGACTCTGCCCCGCCTGCACACTCCCCCCAGCTCCCCCGAGTCTCCGGAGGGCGCGGGGCCTCTAGCGGGGAGCTGGTACCGAACCTGGGCATGGAGGCTGGCGATCTGCTTCTCCAGGTTCCGCTTGGCCTCCTCCTCCTCTTCCAACTGCTCCTTGAAGGAGTTCTTCTCGTCCTCCATCTGCTTCAGCTTGGTGCTCAGGCTCAGCTTCTGCCGGTTCTCCTCCTGCAGCAGCTCCTGCACCGAGACCCACGCGCGCCGGGGCTCAGGGCCGGAGCCTCCTGGGCCCCACGCCCCCGGCGGGAGGGAGGAGCCGCTCCCTCTGATTCGGAGGACAGCTGCCACAGACCCGGCCGGGGGCGGGGGGACCCGGAGACGCCTGTGGGCACGGGGGAGGACGGGTCGTCAGAGGAGCTGGGCCCCACTGCCATCTGTACCTGTGTGTCCTGCAGCTGGGACTCCAGCGCGGAGAAGTCCTTGGTGAGTTTGCTGGACTTGCTGTCAGACTGGGTGAGAAGCCCCGTCACGTTGTCCAGCTCCACCTGCACGGGGACGGGAGGGACAGGGACCGTGACTGCTCTGGCCCCACCTCAGCCATCGGGCCAACCCGGAGGCCTCGCGGAGAGAAAGCGAGGGGGAGCCGTGGAGATCCGGGCCAAGACCGAGGCGCGGCAGCAGGTCCCCCCACCCGGACCGGGTCCCAGCGGAGGCCTCACCTGCAGCTTGGTGACTTTGTCGGCCAGCTCCGTGCGCACGCGCTCTCCCTCGGTGAGCTTCACCTGCAGCTCCTGCAGCTGGGCCTCGGCCTTCTTGCGCTTGTGCTCAGAATCCCCTTTGCCCTGCAGCAGCACCTTCACCTCGTTGGCCAGCTCCCCGCGCTCGTTCTCCAGCGTCTGCTTCGCCTTCTCCAGGTTGGCTTTCACCTGCAGAGACGCGAGCCACGAGGTGGAAAGGGGCAGCTGGGCCCTGGCAGGAGCCTGGGAGAGCCACCCAGGCCAGACCCGAGTCCACTCTCTCGGCAACGAGAACGCCGGCGGGCTGGCCAAGGGACGTGTGGGGTTGAGAGCCCCAGGCCGGACACTCGGGCCTGACCCGCACTCCTCACTCGGCTGGATGGAACACGTGGCACGGGTCCTCAGCTTGGAAACGGTCCCTCCTCGCCCAGCCTCCCTCACGCTCAAGCATAAAGTCCTAATACTAGGACTTTAGCAGTATCAGAAGATGAGGGAAATGATAACTGCTCAGAGTCAGGCTTCGGTAAAGCCTTTGTGAAATTCTATGTTCCAAGTGATGATGTGATAATCCTCCAGAAGATATACAAGTGGCATTTACAGAATCCACTCGACAATCTCATTGCACTCTCCACTGAGCTGGTCACAGGGTCACAGGCACATGGTTGGGGGGGGGCGCCGCACACGCACGACAGCATATTGGGAGAGGAAAAGCTGAAGGGTGAGGGAAGGCTTCCACCAGAAGGGGCCCGGATGGACAAGGCACGCCTCTGAGAATATTTTACAGGCCACCACACGGAAGAGCCTTTGACTTCTCAGGCTGCCACCAAGAGCGGTTTCACGCTGGGGGCTGCAGCAGGCAGAACGTGGTCTTGAAGCACCTGGCCCCACCACCTGCCCGAGACTAGCAGGATTAAAATCCCAAGGCTTCCCATCAGGACTCCAGCTGACCACCTGGAGGTGCTCCAGAGAAAACCCCGTGGCTCTGAGGCTCAGCACCAGGCCAGTCCCATACCTGGAGGCTCTCTGGTCTGGCAGGTCCTGGACAAAATAGTAACAGTCATTCTTGAACAACTTGCTGAGTCCTTATCGTTCACCCATCATCAACTCCAACTGTCATGGATTTGCGTGAGACAGACCTAGCCTTAGCCTCCTCTACAGATGGGGAAACGGAGGCACGCAGGTAGTTACTGGCCCGAGTCACACAGCCGCTCAGGGCTGGAGCCCGGACTCTGACCCAGGCAGTTGGTACTGGAGCCGCTCTGCTCTGCAGGCCTGGCCCAGGCTGGCAGCCTGTCTCCAGGAGGACCCTCCTGGGCCAGCAACCCAACACCACCTGCGGTCGCAGGGCCCGTCCCAGGGAAGCCCACGCACCCGCTTCGTCTGCTCGAGCTGCTCGGCCAGCTCCTCCACGGCCTGTGAGTGCTTCTGTCTCATCTCCTGGATCTGGGCCTCATGGGTCTTGGCCTCATCCTCAAGGGTCTTCTTCAGGATGTTCACTTCCTGTTCGCGTTTGGACCTGCAGAGGAGCACCCTCAGGATGGAGGCCAGGGCCTGGGCGTGCGGCTGCCCTGGGCTCTTCTCCCCTCCGCTACAGAGAGGCTGGCAAGGGGCACCGCCGCCCTAGCCTTGCTGCCCAGTGGCCTCCCTCCACGGCTGTGCATCCTCCAGCCCAGGCTCGCAGACCCACGGTGGGGAGGATTCGGGCCTCACCTGAACTCCATGGCAGCTTCCTCAACAGGCCTCCACTCTGCTCCAACCCAGGGAGGAGCTGCTGAGGGGGCCTCATCCTCCCTGCCCCCCAACCCCACCCTCAGTGACTTGGCCCCTTGGCCGCACGGCGCACCTGAGCTCCTGCTGGGCGGCCGTGGAGTCCAGAGTGTCCTCCAGCTCCGTTTTCAGAGCCTCCAGCTCCTCCCCGAGGTCTCGCTTCTGCTTCTCAGCTTTATTCCTAGAAGCTCGCTCAGATTCCAGGTCCTCCTGGAGCTCAGAAATCTGTGATTCCAGCTCGCGAATCTTCTTTAGGGCCATGTTCTTCTGGCTGGCTTCCTCCTCCACTCTGCCAAAGAGACCAACAACGTCAGGAGGCTCTTTCCACCTCAGGGGGCAGAGTGTGCAGAAAAGGCTTTGGAGAGGAGCAGCCAAAGCCACTTCTGGAAATTGTCACCATAGCCCTCAGGTGCTCCTCTCTACAAAAACACCTGAAGCTTCCAGAAGATTTAAGAGCCAAACCATTCTGAGAACTGAAAAACCCCATAGAAGAATCACCTCATTTTCCATACTAAAATTCAACACTCAAAACGTAAAAATAAATAAATACATATATTCCTATTATATATTTGTATTACATATATTACATAATATTATATATATGTTATACACATGTATAATACATATAAAGTAAAAATTAAACCGGAAGTAAAATGCTGTGCTCTCTTGTTACAGCAACTAAGGAAAACTACGAAGGTGCCGTAGGTACTCTGGGGGTAAAAACCACGACAGTGCAGGTTCATGAACTCAACAAAGTGCCTCCCGGGGCTGGGAAGTGACAGTGGGCGAGGCTGCGTGGGGGGAGGTGTGGCGCTGTATGGGAACTCTGTGCACCTTCTGCTCAGTTTTGTTGTGATTCTAAAACTGCTCTAAAACAAAGTTTTGTGGGTTTTTTTGTTTTTAAAGCACACCTGTAGCCAGAAGGTTTAAAGATGCGAGAAAGGAAAGGCCCATGGCACTGGGAGACGTTGTGGATGACTTCTGGAGAATTACAAAGGGACAATGACAATGCAGCCGCACACGTGCCCTTAGGGGACAGGACAGGTCTAGCGAAGGCTCCGAGAGGACAGCAGCACGCGTGGCTCGCATGGGGCAGGTGCTGGCAGGGGGCGCTGGCCCTGCCCTGGGCTGACCGCGGCCCTCACCTGGCCAAGGCAGCCTGCAGCTCCTCCTCCTTCTTGGCCAGCTGCATCTTGAGCTCGGCGATCTGGGCTTGCAGCTCGGCGATCTGGTCACTGAGGTCAGTGGAGTCCCCCTCGAGCTTCCGGCGAGTCTTCTCCAGCTCCTGACGCTGCTTCTCCTCTCTTCGGAGGCGCTCTGAGGAGCAAGCCAGGGGACACCAACAGAGCCCTCAGTGCCCACAGATACTTCCATCTTTGTTTTTCATTCTTATAAAAAATACCGAGTTTTTGTTATAAAAACATACATGAGCCTTAAAGGACCACGACATGCAGACACTCGTACCCAAGGCCTTGGATGAAGGGAAGAACATCCCCGAGCTGCCACATCCAATGTCACCCCAAACCCTGCTGACCTGCCCCGCCAGGGACCTACGCTCCCCTGCACGTCGTGCTCACAGCTCCTTTGCTTTCCTTTAAGGCTGTACCAGGTCTGCCTCCCTAAAAAATAGGCTTACTTTTGCAAGAACCTAAATTGTGAAAGAGAACATCCTGTATGAATTCTATAGTCGGTACGGGGGGGTCAGGGTCTGACGTCTGGCAGGACGTCACTCAGGTAACCCCTTAACCTTTCTGTGCATCATCTGAACAAGGGTAATGAGATCGCCTGACTCATGAGGTTGTGGGGCTCGTGGGCATTAGTGTCTGCGAGCACCCACAACAGCTCCTAGCCCAGAGTCCGTGCTCAATAAGGCTCAGGGACTTTTACTCCTTGACTTGCTTTTGTCACTCAACAGCGAGACCGGGAGATTGAGCAAGTTAAGTGTCAGTGCAACTGATCCCCGTGGGCCACTCTGGCGAACGGACCCCAGCTTATCCCCGTGCTAGAACTGATGGGCACTTGGGTCGCGTTGGCTGTGTGCTCTCGGGAGCGACGCTGCCGTGAGTGCGCTGGCCGGGAACCCAGGGCGTGTGGCCGAGAGCACTGGGTTGGTTGTAGGCACATGAAGCTTCAAAGTTCAGGCAACACCAGACTAGTCGTTCAAGGCCACCTACAGGTTTATGCTCTCACCAGCTGTGTGCATGTGTGTTCAGACTGTTCCACATCTTTGTTAACACTCATCGGTGTCAAACTAAGAAGACTGTCTCTGTGTCTGCCTGCCCAGTGGCTCTGCCCCCCTAGATCTGGATGAGGGAGGGAGCCCCTGGGGTGAGACCCCCCTCCAGCACCTCGCTTCCCCTTGCCGGCCTCACTGCCTCATGCCCTACAAACATGAGTGGGGCAGGAGGGGTTAGGAAAACCCTCCCGGTGCTCGGCCTGGACAGAGTGTGGGCCCTACGTGTGCAGGGAGTCAACAAGTGCCCTGGGCACACGGGACAGCCCGAGTCTCTGCTGAGGGAGCAGTGGTTTCTGGTGTGAGCTCGGAGCCCCCACGGTAGTCCCCTCTCCCCTCGCCCTCTGCCGTCTACACCTCTCCAGAGACACAGACGATGTTCCACCCCGTCGTCCTCCCAGGACACGGAGACAAAAAGGCACAACTGGTCACCTGCCCCGAGTCAAGCAACGGCCTCTTGCGGCATCTGTCCAGCCCAGCCTCGCGTGGTGTGTCTGCACGTGTGGTTTAGTGTAGTCCCCGGGGACGCCCGTCCACTATGCCCCCGCGGAGGGAAGAAAAACCGAAGCCCATGGAGATTACGGGAGAGCTGCAAGATGGCAGAGCCGGTAAGCGGCAGAGCTGGGGTCAGACCTAGGACCTCTCAGGAAGTCAATCTTGTGCAACTCACGGCGCATGAGAGGAGACAAATGCCAAAGCGTTCTTCTGAGAGCCCTTCACGTGGGGGAACACCCCCCCACCACCCCCCGTCCAGCCAGTGCCTGGAGGCCCAGACTCCTGTAGGGACCAGAGCTGTCCCCGAGGTTTTCAGGGCAGTGGCTGGGGGCTGCAGGCTAGGAGCCTGCCTGCACGCAGTGAACAGACCGACCCAAGTGCTCCTGCTCCTGGCAGCGAGGCCCAGCAGGTCCCGGAGTAGGGGCACCTCGGTTCCTGCCCACCACCCTCTTACCCTCCAGGTCGGTGATCATCGCCTCATGCTTGTTCTTGAGCTTGGCGAGGCTCTTCGATTTTTCCTCCTCTTCCATGAGGTTGGTGGTAAACTCGGCTATTCTGTCTTCCAGAAGCTTCTTCTCCTGGG
Organism: Ailurus styani; assembly: GCA_002007465.1. Lineage (NCBI taxonomy): Eukaryota > Metazoa > Chordata > Mammalia > Carnivora > Ailuridae > Ailurus > Ailurus styani. The sequence goes on from LNAC01000075.1 coordinate 2,919,654, forward strand.
GGGGTGAGGTGGGTCAGAGCGTAAAGTTAGTTGAACACAGAGTACTTCAGCTCTCTTCAAAGTGTAACTTGTACAGAAATTTAGGACTGAACCAAGGGGAGGCCCTGAAATACTTGATTCACTAGGATTTTCCAGATCAAAAGATAATTCCGAAAGGTCACTAGCCAGCGCCCAGGTGATGCAATCAGTTAAGCGACTGACTCTTGGTTTCGGCTTAGGTCATGATCTTGGGGTTCTGAAATCAAACCGCAGGTCATGCTCTACGATCAGTGGGGAGTCTGCCTGAGATTGTCTCCCTCTGCCCCTCCCGCTCGTCATCTCTCTCAATAAATAAATTTTAAAAAAAAGGGGAGAAAAGAATTCACTAGCACCCCTAAATTAGCCGGATAAGCTTCCTTAGGATCTACAAACGTGGGTACCTGAGGCCTTCCTGGACCTGCGTGAGTCACCCCTTTGGGCTCAGGTAAGAACGGCACCCAGTTGGTGGCCAGTGTCGGGAAGGGGAGTCAGACACAGTGACTCTGCTCTCTGAGCCCGGCACCCGCCCCTGCATGGGCTGTGACCTCCGCCTTCCTCATGCCCCCAGAGCGCCCCAGCTGCTCCCCCCATCTTCTGCCGTGTGGCTACCACTGAAGTCCTAATCTCAGCAAGTCCCCAACCAGGCTGACCTCGCATCTGAGCCTCGTGTCACAGAGTCCACGGGCTGGCATCCCGCCACGTCCACCCCCTCCACACTCAGGCTGGAGGACGGCCTTCCGACCCTGTCTTTCTCCTGACACGACTCTGGGCTTTTATCTGCTCCCCGGCAGACTCCGATGGGGACCCAGGTTGGCTCTAAGACAAACGGCCAGTGCACTGGGGACGGCTGGAGGAGGGCCCCCACGCCTCCACGGGGATGGTGTGCCCGAAGCCCCCCGGGGACGGACGTGCAGCACCCCACAGACGGCTCAGCTACGAGTATCGCGTCTCGGGAGCTTGCAGAGAGCTTTACCAAGAAGACACGCCGCACCTCGCCCTTGGGCCCCACTTGGCGGTGAGAAACACCCCTTTGAGTAGGACGCTGGCACCCAGAGGCCACGGACACCCAGAAGAGGGCCCGTGACGGCGCAGATGCTGTGATCGCAGGAGCGGGAGGGAGGCAGTGTGCCCGGAGCCTGGAACCTGGAGGCCGGCCTGCTCCCAGACGTCCCCCCGCCGCTGCCTGCGCGGCTTGGCCCCCCAGGCCTCACCTTGGCCAGCTTGCAGTTCTGGTCCTCCATGATGATCTGGTCTTCCTCCAGCTTCTTCAGCTTGGCCTCGGTGGTCACCTTCTCCAGCTGCAGCTTCTGGCGGGCGCTCTCCTCCTCCTCCAGCTGCTCCTCCAGTTCCTACCGCGGAGCCGGGGAGACCGTGAGCGGGGCAGACCACACGGACCCGCCCCACCCCCGCTGGCGGGGTTCTGTCGTTAAAACCAGGGTACGCCGACGACGGAGCCCGGCCCGATCGTGTGCTCGCCGGTTCGGAGGGGCCTCCCCGAGCCAGCTGCCCGCCAGCAGGGTGAGCTGAAGGCAGAGCCGATCACCCCGGCTCCTGAGACAGACGGCAGTGAGGACTGAGGGCACGAAATCAGACGGGCTGTGATGCCCCGCGTGGGACGCCCGGGAGAGGACTCCCTGCCCGCAGAGGAGCTCTCGGAGAGCGGCCTCCCACGGCCCCGGCGACTGCGGCCTTCTCTCCAGCTCCGGGGGTACCACGCCCTCTTTCTGGGGGCCGGCCCTGCCCCTTCTCGGGAGGCGACGGGGGGCTGACCTGGATGTTCTGCTGCATTTTCTTCTTCTCGGCCTGCAGGTGCTGGCAGCGCTCCTCCTCCTCCTCCACCCTGGCCTCCAGGTCGTGACAAATCTCTTCGAGCTCCTGCTTCTTGGCGGTCAGGCGGGCCCGGAGCTCCTCGGCCTCGGCACACAGCTCCGTCTCCGCCTGCAGTTGCTCCTGCAGCTGCAGCTTCTCCGCCATGAGCTGCAAAGAGTGTGGGGACCACGTGAGCCCCGGCAGCTCGGAGGCTCCGGCGCTCAGGCTCCCACGCCCACCAGGGCAGTTCCCATCCTGGGGGTGCCGAGGCTCCCAAGTACTTCCCGAACATCCTGCTCCCGACCCTTCGCCACGACCCCGGGAGCCGTGCACCGCCATCCCCGGGAAACGGGCTCAGAGAGGTTCACCCCACACTCAGGAGCTCGCCAACCCACCGGGCACCTCCCTACGTCATCGAACCCCGCAGTGGGGTCTGTTTACAGTAATAGCAAAGCCTCTCCGGCAACTCCCAACACGCCCCACCCACCGCCGGCCAGCAGGTGGCAGCACCGGGAGCCGCCGCCCCCACCAGCCGGGCTCCCCACAGGCGCCTACCTGGGACTGGAGCGTCTCCATCTCCGTGAGCCTGTTCTCCGCCGCCAGCTGCTTCTCGCGGACCTTCACCAGCTCCTCCTCCTTGGCCATCATCTCCTCCTCCTGCCGGCTCACCTGCAGCAGCGGCTTGACCTGGGAGAGGGAGGCGGCGGCGCTCAGCTGGGGATGCCTGGTCGGGCCCTCACCGGTGCCCCCTGCGGGCTCCAGGGACGGACGGCCAGGTGGACCTGCCGTGGGGAGGAGGTACGAGCACAGACCATCCTTCTGGAGATGGATCCGGTGCTGTGTGCCCCGGGCCTCCGACCCCGCTAAGTACAGGTCAGGGAAACCCCCCCGTGTGCGCACCAAGACGTTGGACCGCCTGTTCACAGGGGTGAGAAAGTAGGAAGGAGAGAAACACCCCGGTAAACATGGCCAGATCAAACAGGAAACGTCTCCAGGGAACAACGTGCTGACTTTTAAAAAATGATGCTTGTGAAGGAATTCTATGGCAAATACGAAACACGAGACCGTTTACATGAGTCAAAGCTCAGCTAGACAAGACTGCATATGGTTTACAGAGTGGAGATTTAAAGGGAGTAAAAAAAAGACAGTGGGCGTAAACACCAAAATGTCTATCCGGCATGGACGCCGGCTCGGGGCTGAAGGGATCATGTGCAAGCTGTCCTTTTCTTCTTCACACTCTGTGTCACTCTAACTTTTTGCAATGGCCACAAATTATTTATTACAAATGAAAGCAGCCTGAACGGCGTTCCTAATGAAGGGATTTTTTTCTTTTGGAAAGGCTAGGGAGGGGAAGGCCTGTCCAGCTGTGAGCAGGTTCTGACCCACCGGCCTTGTGACTGCTTGGGAGGACAGCGCCCCAGCACGCACGGCCCCGGCGGCCAGGCTGTCCACGCCGTCCACACCGTCCACGCCATCCATGGCCTCCACCTGCCATGGCGCGCACGCTCGGGACCCCACAGGGTAGGCCCAGCCTGGGCTCACGCGGGCAGGCTCGGGGGACAGGCCCAGACTGCGCACCGCTCCCAGGGCCCCGAGTCCCACACAGAGGCCGGCGGGAGGCCTGCCTGTCCCCGCGCCACGACGGAGGCCGGCAGAGCGCTGGCGGGGCCGCGGCGAGGGAGGCCCATGGGGAACCCACCTTGGTGAAGAGCCTCCACCACTGCCAGTTCCGCAGCTTGAGGTAGGCGGCGCAGTTCCTCTGCAGGACCTTCATGGCCGTCAGCTGCTGCTGCCGCTTGGCGAAGGCCCTGGGGAGAGGGGCCCGTCAGGGCAGGGGGCCGCATGGGTCCAGCAAACGGGGCCGTCGGCCCTCCCCATTGGAGACGCCTCAAGGCACAAGTGCAGGGAAGGAGCCAGGCCTTGGGGTGAGTCCCGTGGGTGAGCCCGCAGAGGGTGACAAGGACGCAGGTCACCATCCATCACCACGGGGCAAGCGGGTTCCCGGGGTGAAAGCCCCTTGTGGCTAACTAGCTCTGCGTCCAGCGGGACCTGCTGGTCGTTCCGTGGATGGATGGACTTCAGCTTCCCACCCTCCCGCCACCATCCGGCAGAGGCCTTTGGTAGAAAATGTCAGCAGCTCATGTCCTGCAAAGGTGGGCTTAACATGCCAGCTTAGGGGGCCTAGGGACACACGAGGGCTCCGTTTGTCCAAACACCGCAAAGCCATACTCTGTCTCCCGGGGCTCCCAGCTCCTGCCGGAACATACAGCCCCAAGCACAGACATTGGGGTTCGGGAGCCCGATGTGCAGCTGCCACGCCCACTGTTCTAGAGCAGGTGAGCCCCACCCCCCAAGGAGCTGTTCCGGACTCGAGGACGGTCTCCCGTCCCGGGAGCACAGGGGACTCAGGACAGCCACGCTCTGGGCATCACCCCCACACAAGGGACACGGTGAGGAATACTGACCGGTAAGCAGGACTGTTTGGGGCAGGCAAATTGGGCCCAGAGTCACCCCCTTCCCAGCCGGTCACTTTAAACCTCAGGCATAAATCCAGAAAGCAGGGGGCACGGAGCTCCACCCAGGCGTCCCTCAGACCAACCCCCAGCCGGCGTCTATGCCCGTGTGGCGGGAAAGCCGAGAAGCCTGAGCACGGGCAGGCCGGGCGGAGGCGGGCCCCTCCAAGAACTCACTTCCTAGCCAGGTAGCCCCTGCAGCAGGCCTGGAAGCCGATGATGACGTCCGTGATCTTCAGGTCCCGCTCCTCCTCCAGGTGGGCCAGCACGCCGGCCCGGAAAAAGACCTTGCTCTGGCCAATACGGTACAGGTTGCTGTCCAGCTCCAAGGCTTTGATCTAGATGGGGGCAGAGCAGGCCATTCACCACGTGCCACCACGGGGCCCTCGGAGCAACGCCAGAGCCAGCCAGTGGCTGCTCCTCTGCTGGACAGCCTGTCCTCCGGAGCCAGAGAAAGCAGGGCTCAGAGGATGCCGGGAGGAGGGGCAGGTGGCCTCCCACACAGGGCAGGGTGACACATCAGACAGCGGAAAAACACAGAACCTCGACATCAAAGGGACCTAAATGTCTTCTCTCCTTCCACCTCCTGCCTCCCTGCACTGCCACCACGGGCTACCAGTGCCCAGCCGGGCCACCCTCGAACCAGAGGTGGCTGAGCAGCAGCATCATCGTCTCCAAGACCAGGACACACTCCAGTTCAGGCCAAGCCCAGGACCGAACGCTAATTAGGAGAACTGGAGCTTTAACCTCTAGGAGTCCGTGCTTCCTCAGCTGGAAAATGGGAACAATGCTTTCTTTAATTAGAAGAAAAGTGAAGAAATCAAGCAAACAATAGTGCCTCATTCCCAGTACGGCTGCGAGATCTGAACGGGAGAGCAGAGCTCAGCACAGGGCCACACGAGCAGCAGACGGGGCAGAATGAACACCCGTCACCATCACTGAGGGTCTGGGTACAGGACAGGGCTCTCTTGTTAACCCAGAGGCAAGGGTCTGCCTGTCTTCCTGGGAGACAGGATTTAGAACATGCTCTGAAAAGGCCAGGGCTGCAATGGGAGGAGGGGGATCCAAGTGAGCTTCAGGGGCCCCCAAATGGCCCCGATCATCCTGAAGAGGCCCTGGGAGGTGCAGGGAAGAACACTGGGGTGGAGCCAGCACAGGCATCTTCCCTCCCTGCCTCACCCCTAACCTGGACAGCCTCCCCTGACACGCCCTCTTTCCCACCAGCTGGGGAGCACTGCACAGCAGGCAGCGGTCTCCTCCCTCCCAGCCCCACCTCCCTATCACCTAACGCAGGGCTTCCCGCATAGGTGTCCACTTCCTTCTTCCCTCTCCTCTCTCTGACAGTCCCCCAACCCGTCCCCGCTCCTCTTTGGAAAGAATGCGAAGGAACAGCAACAGGAGGTGGGGGCGGGGGGGGCTCACTCTGGTCACAGAGTTCAGAGAGCCAGCTGTGCAGCAGGCACTGCTCGAGGGGCTGAGAGAAGTGTCCGGAAGCATGCACTGCGGGGATCTGGGGCCGTGCTCCGGGCCGGCTGCCCCCTGCTCCCCCCCACGCACTGGGCATGACAATCCAAGGAGACACAAGCAAGAAAGCACAGGACTGGGCCCTGAAGGAAGGGACGGGCTCCGTCAGAGCCTGCTGTGACCGCAGCGTTAGTCTCCACACTGCCCCGGGCCCCGCGCGCCATCCCCGACCATCCCAGGGCCGACAGGGCCGCCGCTCAGGGCACCCGAATGATCGCTACTTGATCGGCGCAGGGCGACAGAGCGCAGGCGTCATCCAGCGGAAAGGGTCACGGCCGGGTGCGCGGGTGAAGGCCATGGGCGTGTGCACCCGCCGAAGGTCCACCCCCCGGCAGAAGCAGAGGCTGCCGCTCTACTCACCATGAGCACGCAGGCCTGCTTCCCGTCCATGAAGCCTTTAGGAATGGAATTCGGGGTGAGGATCTCGTATCTGAGGAAGAACGAGGAGCCCCGTCAGTCTACCCCCCGCTTGGATCCCACGTGGCCGGGGACGGACGGGAGAGAGGAGGACATCCCTACAGGGACAGCGCACGCGGGATTCCCTTCACAGAGTCTCCCAAAGAAGGAAGACATTCAGCAAATCCCACCCCGCTCTTTCCTTAGGCTGAGTGACGCAGACTGGCGTCAGGTGTTCCAGAAAGTGAATGGAAACTCACACTGAACTGTTTTGGTCACTCGAGGGTGAGCTTTAGGTTGGGCTCACCGACTGCTAGTGGCCCGGTGTCCGCATTTATCCCCTTTCCCCCCCGGCGCTGCAGCGGCCTCTAACAAGCGGAACGGTCCCAGAAACGGGGCCGCATCAGGCCAGCACTCGGCACTGAGCGTCGTCATTACGGAACTATGCACACAGGACCGTGTCATCGATGTCCCGCTCTGCACACACGGCAGGAAGCCGCAGAGCTCTGGGACCTCCGTTTCCACGAAGTTCCTCGAATACCCCAGTCTCTGGCTCCTTCCTCTAATTTCTCCTCCAAGATCCTCGGACGGGAGCAAGCAGGGCCAGCCCCCCAGTCCCAAGGAGGGACAGCCAGCAAGATAACAAGACAGGGAAATCCCTTCTCACGCAGGAGGACCGGGAGGAGCCGGCCAGACCCCCAGCTCCACGGGGATGAGGAGACCACTCCCTGGCCCACGTGGCCCGCCGCGGGACGGGCAGGCTCCAGGCCCCAGCTCACCGTTGCCGGAACTCCTGGAAGACCACCCTGTTGGGGAAGCCCTGGCGGCAGATCCGGATGCCCTCCAGGACCCCGTTGCAGCGCAGCTGGTCCAGCACCAGGTGGGGATCCAGTTTGCCAGCCTGGAGGAGGAGATACACGCAGGCGGTCACGCATCAGTGCCTGGCGTCGACGGAGAAGGCCAGGGCAGGGCCCTCCGGACTCCATGGGGTAAAAGCCCCCGGGAGTGGGAGTCCCGGCAGCCCGCAGACACCCCAGCAGAAGGCAGGCCACAACTGCAGACTGTCTGCTCAGAGGGCCTTCGCCGAGGCTTTCAGCGTGGGGCGGGGGGGAGCGCACTTCTGCTCAGGGAGACAGACCGGGGCCCAGCCCCGCACCTTCTTCTCATGGTTGGGGATGATGCAGCGGACAAAGTTGGGGTTGGTGTTCCTCAGTGTGGCCATCAGCTTGGCCAGCTGCTCCTTGTAGAGCTGACCCACGGTCCGGAACATGCCCTTCCGCGTCTTGAAGGCCCCGGGCAGCGCTGTCTCCGACATGCCGGCCACCTGGTCCAGACCGATGATGCGGTCCACTGCAGAGACCACCCAGAAAAGCACATGAATGCCCAGGGCTCCTAGTGCGGAGGAGGTGGAGGGGCAGCAAAGAGACAGACAGATACCCGGGCAGGAGGACAAGCTACAGAACAGCAAGACCACTTCTACTCAGAATCTACACAGAGGGCTAAGGTCAACTCCAAACATTCGGCAAACTTGACCTTGTGCATGGGAGGCGCGAAAGGGTTTGGAGAGCCTGCAAAGCCACTGAGCGGGGGTGGGGCGGGGCGGTCCACCGGCTAACCCCACAACCTCCCATTCACATCACCTATCTTCAGCCCACTGTGCAAGCTCCTGTTCCCAAAGAGATGTAACAAAGGTCCCAACAGGATTTCAGAACAGCGAGCCTGGCTACTTCACTAGGCTGGCTCTAAGGAGATGTTAAAACTTGAACTACAGAATCCTGTAGTTCCACAGTCCCATTAAGGGGGAAAAAAAAAAAAGCAGTACCCTGAATTCACACTGACCTTTATGTAAGGGCACAGGGCTGAGAGTTAGAAAGTGGGAGCTGTAGTTACCTGCCATGGTTCTTAGGACTCTGGATGATTCCCTCACTGTCTGAAGGCCTCCCGTGCAGAGCCCTCTAAACTGGGGACCTAGGGACGCCTGGGTGGCTCAGCTGGTTAAGCGTCTGCCTTTGGCTTGGGTCATGATCCCAGGGCTCCCCTCTGCCTGCCCCTCCCCCTGCTTGTGCTCTCTCTTGCTCTGACAAATAAATAAATAAAATCTTTAAAAATAAATAAATAAATCGGGGGGCCCAGAACACCACGTGGCATCAGGAGCAGAGAGGTCCCAAGGAGTCTGCAGACCCCTTCCCGCTCTTGTGTCTTGTGGGGTCTCTAGCTCATGGGTCTTTATCACCTCACACGCCCTCCCGGGACGCAGCCCTTGGCAATGAAGGAACTGCGTCCCCCGGGGTGAGAGGAAAGGAGCCAGCAAACCCAACAGAAGTGGCTGGTGACCAGAGGTCCGTTTTAAGCAAGAGCCTTCGCTCCTGGATGTAAAAGCTAAGGACTCTGTGACGAAGTCTGTTTCCTATTCCTCTGCGGCCGGATCTCTGGGGTCTCTCTGAAGCCAGCAAAAAGAACAGGTGCTCAAGACAGCAGCTGGGGTGAGGACAGACCCGCTGAACCAGTCCATCAAATGGGAGGCATTCTGGACCTTGCGCACCCAGGGCCCACCTCCCTGGCCCCCGAAGGCTTCCTGGGAGCGGGTGGCTTGTGAAGGCCACTCAGGCTGCTCAGAGGAAGGGTGCACGTGCCCCCACAGATCACGGCCGTTTCAGGGGAGTGCGTCCTGCCCCCTGGAGGCCCGGCCCAGAAGGAGCAAGCCCTTGCCCAGAGTGCCGAGCAAAAGCACGGAGACTCTTCTACTTTCGGGAGCGCGCACGCGCGCACACACGCACAGCAGGGCGCACGACTCCTGAACCTCATGCTGAGACGCCCACAGCCATTCAAGCAGCAAGACAGCGCCCCCTCCTGGATGGATGCTTACGCTATTTTTTTCCCCCTTTTCAAGATCGAGGTGGACAGCCTGCCCACAAGCCGGGGGCAGAACAGGGAAAGGGGCAGTCAGGCAGGAAGAGCCAAGGGTAAGAACACTCAGCAGAAGCGTGCCCCACACAGCCCCAGCTGCACCGCACACGAGGGTCAGCCCTCGGGGGGCCAGTCACCTGGTTCTAGGTGGAGAATGGGAAAGCGCTGATAGAAATAGGCTCTCTGAGTGCTCTGCATCTCTGCAACAGAGAGGTTAAAGCAAAACCAGGCAGAGGGAAAGGAAGAACCGACAGAAGCAAGGAGGAAGAACTCCAGAGCCACCAGCCTGCCACGGAGAGGTGGAACCGCAGGGGGGTGCGCGACGGGGGACCCCGCGTGCCGAGGCTCGCGGCCGCCGTGGCACTCCCCCGGGCGCAGGCCCGGCCCTCGTCCTGGGACCGTGGCAAAGGCAGGCGGCCCAGGCCAGCCGCAGCCGTGGGGAGGCAGGGGGCGGGGGGCAAAGGGCGTACCATCCTTCCACAGCTCCGAGACGAACTTGTCGGAAGACTGGTGCAGGAGCGTGGCGATGTTGTCGTTCAGCGGGTCCATGTTCTTCATTAGCCACTCATCGGCCTTGTAGTCCACCTGCGAGAGTCGGGGGCCCGGGTCACGGGCGGCTCGGGGGACACGCGCGCCCCAAAAGCCAGCTGGCCCCGCGGGCGGGCAAGTCGAAGAATGTGAACACCCCTCGACCTGGTATTTCCTTCCCCAAGAAAGAAGGGGGTGAGGAGAGCAGCAAGGCAGCAGCAGGATGTTCTCGGCGGTGGGCCGCGCAACAGCGAGAAAGCTGCCCACGGCATGGATATCCAGCGACGGGGGACTGGCTGAGAAATTTAGGTTGTGGCAATATAATGGAATACCCTGCTTTTAGGTTTTGGGTTTTTTGGTTTTTTTTTTTTTTTGGTAATATAAAGAAAAAAAATCTTGGCAGGACATAACCCACATGTTGCAATATTTCTTTTGATTAACACGATCAAGATTTTTGCTTTATCTTTTCAGGAAATCTGAGTTTTCCCTGAGCTTATTATATTATTCTTATTTTCTAAAATTCGTTCTCCGTGAATAATCCACCGTACTTTCACTGCAAAGACCCCAGAACGATACCGAGTACAGGCCACCTCGGCCTCCCTCTTCCTAATGCACGGTACGTGCAGAGAGAGGTCAGTGACCACTGTCCTGGGGCCCCCGCCTGGAGGGGCTCCCCCAGGCGCGCTGCCATCGACCACAAGGTGTGAGACGCTGGCCTCCTGAGACGCCTCCAGGGAAGCGAGGAAGCCCCAGGGGGCGCGTCCTGGCCCCCCAGGCACAGCCAGCACGCTGGTCCCTTCGGAGGCTGCCCTGCAGCCCAGGCGTGGGCGCACGTGGCCAGGTTCACCGTTCCGGCACCGGCAGACTTTCCGGTGTGACTGGTTTTTGGCATGGTAAATACTGACACGAATGCCCTGTGCGAAGTTGTGCATGGGCGTTTCTGACAACAACAGAAGCGGGAATGCAGGCTCAGGGATGTTACCGTAGGTAACTATAGAAACCGTGCCGGTGGTTTGGGTTTGTTTTTTTAATGGGTGTCTTTCAAGTCACGAGCTGTGTGCCTCAGCAGCGGCGGGAAGCAGTCGAGCTCCACGGGAGAGGTCGGGCCGCGGGGGCCACGTGCTGAGTGGCGGGCGGGGACCAGGTGCAGGGACCAGGTGCCCTGGGGAGCAGAGCCGTGAGAGCTTCAAGGCTCCCCTCGCCCGACTCATCCCGTGATGAGTCCGTGCAGCAGTTCTGGCCGCAACTGCTAGGAGTTTCCAGCAAGGAACTTGCGGAAACCAGCTTTATTTGAAGCACAGAGCTCTGTGGACTCAGGACACCCCTCCTCAGGTCGCGATGAGGGCAGTTTTGTCATTTTGTGGCTGGGCAGCCTTGGCCGTTGACAGAGCTGTCACCCGCAGCGGTGGCTCTCCACCAGGGCCAGGGTGCCCACCCCACGTGTGGCGATGTCTAGAGACCTTCTGGTCACACGTAGGGAGAGTGCTAGTGACCTCTGGTGGGTAGAAGCCAGGAGTGCTGCTAAATGTTCCCCAACGCACCCGACAGGCCCAGACACAGCGGACAGTGCAGCGGCGATGCCAAGGGCCACGCGAGGTCGAGCGACCCCGCCAAGAGCACCGAGCCGTGCCAAGCACCAGCCTCACCAGCTCACAGAACACACGTAACGCCGCACAGTGGGCCTAACTGATTTTCCAGGTGAGGGGCCAGGGCTCGGAGTGGTTAACTGGCCCGAAGTCACTGACAAGTGGCAGGGCTCTCATTCAAACTCCAGCGCCTGCCTAGAGAACAGATCTCCCTTCCACGCCCAGAAAACACACCTAACGACCAGACCCCCGAGCACCAGTCCAAGCACCGTACAGGCTGGCTGCGAGCTCCTCGTATGACGGCGCACAGGATAGGGCTCTCACAAGCTGGGAGAGCCGCGCAGATGCTGATCCCTGCCACGAGGCACCCACTGGACGGGCCCTGTCCCCCTGCCCCACCCCCAGGGCTACCCAGCAACTCGGCATGGAATCATCTCCACCTCCCCCGGGGAGGTCCAGCCGTGCGTGTGCTCGCCTCACCTTGCCTGCATAGTGGATGATGCAGAAATCAGCTTTGTCCTTCAGCTGCTTGGGCTTCTGGAACTTGGGGTGGGTGCCCTGTTCCTGCACCACCTTCTCCACGAAGCTCTTGTCGGTGGCTTTGGGGAACCAGCATTCCTCGTCCAGCAGGGCCAGGATGCCAGGGGGCCCTGCCTGGGAAAAACACAGGACCACACAGGTGAGTATGACCCGGGGACCCACCCCATCTCTGCACTCACAAGAAGTTCTGGCTTAGGATAGGATTCAGAATCCCCAGAATCTCAGCAGAAGGGGGGCGGCACTTGTCCCCACGGTGGGGTAAAGAGAAGCATTAGCAGAACTCAACTCAGGAATTCTAATCTAGGGGTGCATGGCTAACTCAGCAGATACTGCATGTGACTCTTGACCTTGGAGTCATGAGTTCAAGCCCCACATAGGGCAAGGAGACCGCTTTAAAAAAAAAAAAGTTTCTAATTTAAAAAGAAACTTCTGGGCGCCTGGGTGGCTCAGTGGGTTAAAAAGAAACTTCTGAGGTCTAGGCTGCAGCCGACACACTTTACCCAGATGATTCATCAGCTCAGTGCCCTGGAGATCACATGGTGGGCTTGACGGGTGTGCACCATGACCCACACACAACCGGGGCACTGCCCTCAACAGGCGCCCCCCGCCCCCCAGAGCCACTCTGAGACACCGCCCACCCGTCTTGCGTCTGCGCCACGATGTGGCGAGAGCCCAGCAGCATGCTGGATTGACAAGGAAGACTAAAACGCCGTGGAGCCTGGCCGACGGGACTCCAGGCCAGACGGGGTCCTGCTCACCGGAAAACTCATCACAGAAGTTCAACCTCTACCCCCTCCACCTGCCTAAACACTTCCAAATGCACAAGGTCCCTCCTAGATCTTCCAGCTAACGGTCACAACCTAAAAACACAAGCAGGCGACCCCAGCCACACCCGCAAGAGCTCTCGCTACGAAGTGAAGAAAAAGGAGAGGGCTCTCCGGCTACCAACAACCAACGCCAGGGGCCGGCAGCTCTGGTGCCAAGTTCGTCCTAAGGGGGGACAGACTCAGCACCTGCAGCGGGAGCAGCATTCACCACCCCAGCTCTGCCCACGGCCTCGCGGCAGCAAAAGCACCTGGGGACAGGACGTGATGACATAAAAGCACACCTGTTACTCTAAGACCAAGACGGGCTTGTTGAACACCCCCCCTCAGATAAACACCAGGTGGTCTTCCGGGACTGAAGACAGAATACTTGGGCACCAGCCACAGCCCCCGCTGGTCGGTAGCCGGGTGAGGCCCCCAGGCACCAGCTCTGAGCCCGCGGGCTTATTCCTGCAGGTGCCATCGACGGGGAGCGGAAGCGACGCGACACCCCCACCCCAAGTCAACATGCAGCGGGAGGCGGGGTGCAGGCCCCCCGACCCGGAGGGGACGAGTGACAAGCCAGGTCTGAGGTCGGAGCAGGTCTGGCTCTTACTGGCTTTTCGATGAGGTCGATGCAGGGCTGTAGGTCAAGGCCAAAGTCGATGAAGTTCCACTCGATGCCCTCGCGCTGGTACTCCTCCTGCTCCAGGATGAACATGGTGTGGTTGAAGAGCTGCTGCAGCTTCTCGTTGGTGTAGTTGATGCACAGCTGCTCAAAGGAGTTCAGCTGCAGGGAGAGAGGGCTCCGTCAGACAGGTGCCCGCCCTCCCACCACGAAGCCGCGGCCCCTCGGGGAGCACTGGGGCGGGGGTTCAGGACAGACCTCTTCGGGCCCAGATGGGCCTTCCCTTGTCAAACCCAGAGCAGGGGCTCCTCACTACCTGGGGCCCATGGACCTTTCTAGAATTTGGTAAAGCCTCTCTCAGAACAAAGTTTGAAAATGAATAAAACAGATGCACTAATGACAAAGGAAAACCGTTATGTTGAAATATAATTATCAAAACACTGTGCCATATGGATGCATGGGGCTTCCTTATTAACACACACAAGCTGCAGGCTCCCTAACTTCCAGGAGGCTGAGGAAGGGGAGCGTAAAGGACAGCACATCTCCGAGACCGCCGTGGTGTGAAAGCGTCTGCTCTCCCCCAGAGACAGACCCCGAGCGCTGCTGGGCCAACTGTGCTTTGTCGATTTTGCTCAATTCGCAATTGAAAAGAAATGCGTCATGTCAATGAGTCTTTAGTGAAAAATAGAATTAATTCCCCGCCTACCGCATCCCACCAAGTGCACAGTCTCTCTGAAACCTGCCACAGACCCCAGGTTAAGAACCTCTGATCTCGGGTGCCTGGGTTGCTCAGTGGGTTAAAGCCTCTGCCTTCGGCTCAGGTCATGATCTCAGGGTCCTGGATAGAGTCCCACATCCGGCGCTCTGCTCAGCAGGGAGCCTGCTTCCCCCTTTCTCTCTGCCTGCCTCTCTGATTATTGGTAATCTCTGTATCAAATAAATAATATCTTTAAAAAAAAATAGAACCTCTGATCTACTGCAAGTGTCATTTTCCCGCCAGACCTCAGTCTCCAGGGGCAGATACAGGGTCCCATCCAACACTCAATTAACAGTCACTGGAAGAGTCAATCTCAGAAAGCACCTGTCTGTGAAGGCTCCCAGGGCACCCGCCAGAAGGTCCCGGGTGTGTGTGTGTGTGTGTGTGCATGTGTGTGTGTGTGTGTGCGTGTGCAGGCACACTTGCTGGAGTTTAAAATACGCCCAACTGATGTGTCCTGTCTCCACGCGAGGGAGGAGCTGGCCCACTCAGACCACCGTGGGGCCGGAGGAGACTCATCGCCCAGGGAGAAGGTGGCCCAGAGAGCACGAGAGGGGAGCTCACATCAAAGATCTCGAAGCCAGCGATGTCCAGGATGCCAATGAAAGAGGCGCCCTGCCTCTTGGTCTTGTCCAGAGCCTTGTTGATGCGCAGCACCAGCCAGCGGAACATGCGCTCATAGGTGGCCTTGGCCAAGGCTTCGATGGCAAAGTCCGCCTGGGGAGGGGGGAGGGAGGGGACACACCCAGAGGGACAGAATGTCAGATGCAAGGAGCCTCTAAACCTTGTAACCCTTTGTTCCAGTCACTCCACCTGCGGGGCCCTCCCCCAGAGAGAGAGCCCCAAGGACAGGAAAAAAAGCTTCGCACACAAACACAGTCATCACAGTGTTATTTACAATGACCTAAAACTGAAACAACTTAGATACCCAACAATACAGGCATAGCATTAAGTACTTAGACATCTGCAAAACCACAGGGACATACGGAGGTATCTACAGAAGAAATGATAAGACGTATGACGTTTCCTTCAAATAATGCACGTGGGAGGTGGGGAAATAAGATTAATGGTGAGCCAAGACTGGCCGGTTGTCAATAACTCTTGAACCTGCCCGTGCAACGGGCACATGGGGCTCATTACACTATCTTACTCTGCAAACGCTGGAACAGTCCCACAGTAAAAACAAAAAAGAAAAAAAAAAAAAGCCAGGGTGACAACTGAGTTTTAGAAAGAAAACGCCTTGGGGCGCCTGGGTGGCTCAGTTGGTTAAGTATCCAACTCCTGATCTCAGCTCAGGTATCAATCTCAGGGTCGTGAGTTCAAGTCCTGTGCTGGTCTCCACACCGGGCATGGAGCCTACTTAAAATAAATAAATAAAATAAAAAGAAAAAAGAAAAAACCTTGCAGGAAATAAAAAGCTGCCTGATACTTGTCACTGGCTAGGACTGTGACAATTTTTTTGCTTTTTCTAGATCTTTGTTTTCTGATTCTTAAGTGTTCATATAGTAGTTTTATAATGGAATAAAATGCAGCTTCTTTAATTATTAGGGAAATGAAGAGTTGGTAATAATTATGCACGCCGTCTTTTGAAAACAACGTTCCTTGCTGTGGTAGGACGGCTCTGCTGAGCGTCGCCCACAGGCCCACAGCCACCAGTGTGGGGTACCGGGGACAGCATTCCTAGGAGAAAGGACTCAGCAATGTGAACTTCAAAGTGTCTCTGAGAGGTGGGGGTACAGCACCTCGGAAACCCCCACCACCAGTGGCAACAGAGGGGCCTGGCTGGGAGGGACCTGGCAGCTGAGGGAAGATGCTGCCGTCTCTCCCCGTGAGACAGCAGGCTGTGGGGAGATAGCCACGCAGCACGGGCTTCGAGGGACGCGGGTGCCGCCGTCCCGGCACCAGAATGAGTTGTGCTAGGAAACGGCGAGTTCCCACTTCACTCTACACCAGAACGGGACACACCTCCACACTCGCCAACCCACCAGTCCCAATGTGGACTCCACGCCAAGGGGCGCCTGGACCCACGGCCCCTCCCAAGCCAGGGGCCTCAGGCAGCATCCTGACTCCCTGGGGCCAGTTTTCTCAAGTTCTCCCTGGGGAGCAACACCACCTTGCTCCCTGAACTGCTGCGAGGACTGAATGAACGAGGGACCCAGGCAAGGTGCCCATCACAGCAGTGGCCCAGAGTGGGCCCTAAACCGGCTGCTGCAGCGACCACACAAGGGAGGCAGCCTAACCCCCCGGCCAGAGGGCCTACCTGTTCCTTCGTCTGCGCCTTCTGGACGTAGTCCCGGCCCACCTTGATGCGCGGGGTGAGGATCCCTCTGGTGAAATCTGTCACGTTGATACCCAAGAGGTGGGACACTTTCTGGGCAGCTGTGATTTTTTCAAAGAGTAAAGGAAGGGAGGGGTGAGAAGTTTTAATTAAACCCAAGAGAACGAGTCCCTCTGCTCAAGCGAGAGGTGGTAACTGAGCGATCATTACCAGGACAACTGGCTCTGGGCCCTTCCTCGGCAGGGTGCAGACCACCTAGCTCTCCCCAGACCCTGTGGCCGTGGCCCCTCCTCACTGGGAGCCCAGGACCGGTTCCTCTGTCCATCCCTGGCCACACGGTGAGTGTGGAAATGGGTCCTACCCGCAAACAGGACAGGGAGGAGCGGCATCCCTCGCCCCGGCCCTGGTGCTGGGGGCGCGACAGCACACATCCCGTGGGAACATCTTTTGCAATTCCAACACACACGCGTTACGGTTTCTCAGAAACCCCAAGAAGGGCACACTAGAGCTGACAGCTTAAATGGGGTCATTTGCAGTGACTCAGGGGATGGCAGTGGCCGAGGAACAGATGTGGTAATGGCCGCAGCTGGCGGTCCACAGTCCTAACGTGTCCACAGGGAAGGCACGCAGGAGATGGTGCAACAGCAGAAATCACGGTTTTACTAACTGGGACAACCGGTTTGGCCTCCAGAAAGACAGAGAGAAAGCCCGGTCCATACAATCAAGGGCTTTTCTAACTCCGTCTGAGGCTTACTCCCTGAAGACACACCACGGTCACATGCGTGTATATTTTATTAAAAACAAAACAAAACACACAGAGTGTGGGGCGCCTGGGTGGCTCAGTCGGTTAAGCGTCTGCCTTTGGCTCGGGTCACGATCCCGGGCTCCTGGGATGGAGCCCTGTGTCGGGCTCCCTGCTCAGTGGGGAGTCTGTTTCTCCCTTTGCCTCTGACCTCCCCACACTCGTGCATACTCTCTCTGTCAGATAAATAAATAAAATCTTAAAAATACAGAGAGCGATGGCCAGCCACGAACACACATAAAATGAAAAGGGAAGGTTTGGCTAGAATCCCTACGAGGCTTCTTCTGAGCAAATCTGAGCCCAGACCGTGGGCCCCGCGTTTCAGGTGACGGGACCACGAGCATCACCTGTGTTGTCGGGCATGGACGCCTGGTCGGTGTTACGCTCCTTCTTGAAGACGATGTTGCCGAGCTGAAGAACGCCCGAGATGACTCGCAGCAAGCCTTTGGGGGACAATCAAAGGCAGCTCAGAACCGGGGGGGGGGGACTGGAATAAACCCCTGAGTGGGGACAGTCACTCCCCCAGGGGCCCCTGAACAGGACAAGCCCCATGTTGGGCCCCCCACCCTGGAGAGGGCCTCGGCTTGGGCAGCCCTGTGCTTGGACCCGAGCTCTGTTAAAACTCCCCCAAAGTTCTAAATCTGGCCTCAGGGCCCACTGCCTATTTTTATAAATGAAGTTCTATCAGACAAAACCATGTCCACCATTTACATACTATCTGTGGCTGAGCCAAGGTGCTTCCAAGCCTCATGCCAGAGAACAGGGCACACTCTCCCTTTCCCCCAGTCCTTCAAAAATGAAGCCATAAGGCCTCTCTCTACCCTCCTTCTGGGGAAACAGGAAGACATGGACACATCCCACCCTTGACCAATTCAAAGATCTCAGTACCGGCCCCTTTCCATTCCCCCCCGAGACAAAGCAGGAACCGAGCAGAAGACTCAGGCCCTGAGTAGGTGAGAGCCTGGCCCTATTCCCCTGAGCACAGGTGCCTGTGGTGCTGCTGGGAGCAAAGAACGCCGACACTCAAGTGTGAGGTACCATTTTCCCACAACCTCGAGGCCTTCCTCCTGGCCTCCACGGGACTCCCTCAGAGCCAACGGGAAGCTCTCCCCAGGCCCAGGAGCTGCCCCGACGCCGCCAAGGGTGCAATGAGCGGTCCCCCGCCCCCCCTCCTTCAGCCACAGGAGGCCCAGCTCTGTACCCATTTGTTCCTCTTCGGGGATGCCCATAATCCTCATGGCCTCCATGGTCTCCTGGAACATGTCCTTGTCCTGCTGCCCTGGGATGGTGACGTGCCCGTTGGATAGGAAGCGGTATTTGTTGTACGGCTCCAACAGGAGGTCAGCTGAGAGGGGAGGAGAGCAAAGGCGGGTCAGTGAGGGGCCGGAACCAGCGCTCCAGGCAGCACTGTGACGGCCAAGGTCCGGCAGACTGGGAAGCAGCCCTGAAGGCCTGACCCAGCCCAGAACCGGAGAGTAGTCACGAGGGCTCTCCCCTGGGCAGGGGACACCGCCCTCCACAAGCCTCGGAGAGCGTCAGGACCCCGTGACTCAGAGCCAGACTCCAGCGCCCCGGCTTTTCTCTGGCGTGGTCAGAACAGAAGGCCAAGGCCTCGGGCCCACAACTCACTCTTCAGGTGCTCCCCAGCCCCGGACAGGAGGTAGTAGAAGATGTGGAAGGTCCGCTCCTCCTTGGCTTGGCGGATGGCACGAGATTTCTCCAAGAGATCTTCGCGCACGTTAAGGAACTGTGCACGCGGGAGAGAAGGCACCTTCCCTGCCCCCGTCAAAAGCAGCCGAAACCTCACCAGGCAGCAAAGGGCAAAATAAAACCAAAGCAAACTACCTGGGCTCCCTCCTTCCAGGGGTACAGCCTGTCAAACAGCAGCCCCCGCGCTCGGAGCCCTGTCTGTAAAGAGTCCCCTCTCACAGGGGGACGGAGAGCAGGACACTGTCGCCCATGAGGCTGGAGTGGCCACGCCGGGGAGGAATCGAGCGCCACCTGCTCAGGCCCCGCCCCTCCGGGAACCACACAGGACCGTCCTCGTCATCCCGTCCCTTTCGAGGCACAACTCTGTCCCGCTACTGAAGACGAACCCGAGTTCAGGGCCCGGGGTTCAATGGGCTGCTCCCGGCACTCCTCCCAAAGCCACGGGCGACGCGTCCCAACAGGCCCGTGATGTGGGGGGAGCTGCCGGAATCAGGGGTGCCCGCCACCAACGTCTCATCCCCTCCCGCCCGGAACCAGGACCCTGTTGCAATTAACCAAGGATACACGTCTCGATGTTGGCTCCAACGATGTAGCCATTGACATCAAAGTTGATGCGAATGAATTTGCCCTAAGGAAAGACAGAGGAAGCGATCAGAGGCCCCCCTCCCACAGCCGGAGGGACAAAAGCAAGAGACAGGCCGGGGCCCTGGGCCCACACTGCCTGGGTACTCCGGACTCAGAGGGCCAGGACACGGTCGAGAGGTGCCCACGCCCCCCCACTGAGGCACCCAAGTGTCCCCCCCCTCGAGCCGGCCCTGGCTTCTAACGGGCTGTGGGCTACAACGGGACAATCGGTGGGACCGGCAGGTACCCCCACTCTCCCCCGCTGGCTTTTTGACCCCCGGGCTGAAGAAGCCACGCGTGCTGAGCTGCACAGACTGGAGGGCGACCCAGCCTACTCCGTGGGACAGGCCCGGAAGGCGACGTGCGCTGAGCTCTGGGCGGGACCCCGCCCCCGCAAGCGGGGCGCAGCCGGCCGCTACTCACAAAGCGTGAGGAGTTGTCGTTCTTCACAGTCTTGGCGTTCCCGAAGGCCTCCAGGATGGGGTTGGCTTGCAGCAGCTGCCGCTCCAACTCGCCCTGGAAGGGAACCCGGGGAGGCAGTGAAGGCCGGGCAGCGGCTCGGGCTGGGCTGCCGAACCTGCTCCGCCAGGCACAGGAGGACAGTGGCAGAGCCGTGTCGACACGCCCACTGTGCTGGGGACAAAGCTTCCAGATGCGCTCCGGCCACACCAGCCTGGGCCTGGCCCTGCGTCCCTCGGGAGCAACCTTCCCACCAGGCCTTTGGAAACCTTCACTGGTTTGAACTTACTTCCCAGGACCGACCAACCTGTGTCCCCACAAAGTGAAGGTGGGTGGCCCTCCGGCTCTAGGAGCCCAGGATGATGGCCCAGCCCGACTGTGGGGGACGCGTCGGGAAGCAGCACTGTGACCAAGGAGAGGCGCCGTGTCTTCTCGGGGACAGAGTCCCCGCCCTCTCGGTACAGGGCTTCTCTCTGCCCTCCGTGCCTCTGAGCCCCACTTAGACCCAACATTTTTTTTCCTTTCACAGGACAAGGAGACACCAGCTCATTTCATCCGTGTCCTAACAAACGCTGCGTTTTCCTTGCTGGACCCTGTCCACCGATCCCCGAGCCCTGCTGCCAGCACGTCAGGTGTCCGAGCGGGGGTTCCACGAGGAGCACTGTGGGCCCCAAACTGCTTATCAATAACACCGATGAACTCTACTTGTGGTCTCATGGGACTCCGTGGATGGCGAAACACGCCCTCACGCCTTCCTATCCCTGGATCCTCGTGAGACTCGGGGTAGGCAAAACCAGGTGGCCCATTTCACAGAAGAGAAAACTGAGGTCAAGGGAGAGAACATGATTTGCCCGAGGTGACCCAGCTCTCAACCAGCAAAGCAGGTACCGATTCAAGCCTATCAATCACCGCCACGTCTCCCGCCCCGCCCCAGCCCTGCGTGGGGCTCGACCCTGTCAGGTTCCATCAATTCTGGAAGCAGCCATCACCTTCTGAGCAGGCCAGGTAATAACTGACTCTGGCTGAGGAGAATTCGGATCTCATTCACTTTAATACCTGGGCTCTCTCTAGGGGGAAAGAACATCACATGGGGGCCAGGCCGGCTTTTGTATTTATTAGTGAGGCTGGACTTGAGCCAGGATTTTCCGGGAATGGCTGGCTGTGAGTGATGAAAGGGAAAACTGGTGGCAGCAGGAGCTCCCAGGAGAGTCGTGAGGTACAGCCTTCCAGGCACACCTGCTGCAGACAAGGCTCATCTGCGGAGCCCCGAGCCGGCGCTGGAAGCCCACCAGAGACGGGAAGGGGCCCGGGGAAGGCCCTCCTCCAACAGCCATCCTCGGCCAGGGCTCCCCCCGGGGGCCGGGAACCTTCTGTCGTCATGCCACATGGGTAAGTACAGGAAGGTCAGCAGAGACACGTGGAGGGGCAGGGGTCGAAGCCACTGAGCACATCGTCTGTGCACGCTTGGCACCAGCGGTACCAGGACACGTGCCCCTCCCAACGGGCTCGGGGAGTGGGGGGGGCTGCGAAGCCAGGTTTGGATGAGTGCTGCTCCCCCACCCACGAAAATGTGCCTCTCCAAGCCCAGGCCGGGCTGCCAGGCTGGCCGAGCCACTCCCATTCCTGTTTCCATGGAAGGACGGGAGCAGGGTCCCCACCAGCGCCCGCCACCGCTGGCCCCGACTTGGAAGCAAAGCTAAAGTCTCTGTTTTGGGGCTGCCTGCTGTTGCCGTGGAACATGGGGCCGCCGGGCCAAGGAGGGAGCAGCCGCTCCGGAGCCTGAAGCCTGGCTCTACATACACAGCGGCGAGGGCTCCTCTGGGCTCCTCTTTATTGACCCATAACTGGGCACAGAAAAGACCTGTGTTTTTCAGTATCTGCGTACTATGACATTAAGAGATTCTGTTGATAGTCTACACTCCTAAGGTTTGGAATTACCCATCCGGTTTCCTTAGGGCTTCACTGGGTGGTGTTTCTGCCAGTGGTTTCCAACTAGTATATAAAAAACAGAGGGAAGAAGAAGAGGAGGGGCCAAAGGTCACTGCTCAGGCTACAGAGGTCGACCTGGAAAGTCCCCCCAAGCTGTGCCTTACCAGCCTGCAGGCCTGGCCGAAGCCCGGCCCTCCGATGGCAAGGCGAGGTTTGGGACATTCCGGGGGGCAGTCTTGGGACAAGCAACTGGGTCACTGCAAGGGACAGCTCTTGTCCAGCATATGCCGTGACAGGCTCCAGAACACAAGAGCATAAACCAAGTTCAAGCGTCTCGTGTCCCAGCTGTGTGTGGAAAATCACTGTACAGCTTCGGGCAAGGAAATCAACCCAACCATCAGTGGCCTGCCTATACAACCGAGGGCCCGAGCAGCAATCGAAGCCAGAGGCAACCTATTCAGTCTCTCCGGTTGGGGACAGAGTGCCCGTCACACGCTACGACCTGAGACACAGGATGTGACAAGCTTGCTCCCACTTGTCACCCCACCCCCAGCACGCCGTCATCTCCAAGCCGAGCGCACGGGGCCTGGGGTCCCTCTGCGGCTGGAGCCCCAGAGAGAAGGCACATGGGTCTCCGTTCCTGCTCTGTCTCCCGTCCCGTCTCCCATCCTCCGGGGCAGGGACTCCGAGCTCACACTCCAGAGACCCAGGCACATACTAGGCATTCAATAAATAGCTGGAAAATGGATTTTACTGTAAATTCAGAGATGGAAAACCACAGCTAGAGGACTCCTAACCTCACAGTTCTGTTTGAAGAGACCGGAAAATGGGGAGTTGGAGAGAGGGAGCAGGAGGAACTTTATTAGTTTCTAAATATAACTCCTGACGCCCCACGGAAAAAGATTCAGAATGTCTTGAGAAGTCTGGCACATGAAAAGTTACTTTTGGTGCGATTCCAGAAGACCGTACTCATCAGGACATTCTGCAGGACACAGCCCAGGTCTGCATGCAAAGGGACACACACCGCTACTTACTGACACACGCTGCACACAGCTCCCCGGTAAGGGGGAGCCGCGGAGACACGGCGCAGGTCCCCCCGATGGCTTGAGGGGACGCCTTGGGCACTTAGATTTCACAAGGAAGCTTAAGAGTGTGTGCTTAAGAGAAAGACAGAGAGCACCACACGGGCATGCTGAAGACGGATCACCCCCAACCCCGGGAAGCTCCAACGTGGGGGCCCTTCCGGGCACGGCTCCTGACCGGCACAGTGGCAGCAGGCGGGATGGCTGGCCACCCCCATCCAGTCCGGACGCCGAACGCACGGGGCTCCGGGGGAGCAGACACCCGTTCCACTGCGCCGCGGTCAGGGCTCGGCACGGGGCCCCACGGCTGCCGTGCACACGGAGGGGCTCGGGGGCCCGGCCAGAGTTTGTGAGAACAGCTCCGGGGACGCGGCCCGTACACCCGTCTGCAGGAGCGGACATTTCAGAGTGCGCGACAGGTCACCGTGTATCACACCCCGCCCCTTCTCCCGAGACAGTCAGTGAGCCGAGCCTACGAGAACAGGTCTAGCCGCAGAAAGTGACAATGGTGTGGAGTGAAAAGCTGCTCAGAAAAAAAATACATAATCCAAGGGCACTCGATGGGCAGAACACGCATTCCCGGTGCAGAACGTGCAGTAAACGTGCAAGGCTCACCTAGCGAGGACACTGCTGAGTTCGACCATAATCCATCAAGAGGGAGGGGGAGAAAAAGGGAGGTAAGATGACTTGCCGGTTGCCCTTCCTCTCCTCCCTGGGGGACTGTCCACCCAGAGGAATTTCAACAGTGGGGGAAAGCAGCAGGGACTCGAAAGCAGGCCTGCCCGAGAGGCTGCAGGTCTCCATCAACTTGGGAACCAAGTTTTGGAATCTCTCTTCCGACCGCGGGGGCGGAGGCCACACAGCAATTTGCTGCCGATACCGGGTGTGCGGCTTCGCGAACCCCGGTGGGTCTCCCATTTCCAGAGCAACTCGGAAAGTTAGGAGGCTCGGGGAGAAGTGGACTGGCTACCACTGGGCCCACTCCCAGGACAGCCACGCTGCAGCCGCCGCGAGAGGGGGTCCGGCCTCTGCTCCGATCCCCGCAATGCTCCAAACCACGGATCACTACCGGCTCTTCCTCGGGAAGATTAGACACTTCCGGGGAGGAAGGTCCGCACTCACCTGGTCCTTCTTGCTCTTGTGTGACGAGGCCACGTGAGCCAGATACTGGATGACCTTCTTGGTGTTCTCTGTCTTGCCGGCTCCAGACTCACCTCTGCCAAGAGAGGCAAGAAAGTGCTCAGGGGAGACAGGGTCAAATCCCTGAAGTCTGTCCCTTTCCTGATGCACACTCCACCGCCCCCCACTCGGCTGGGTGTCAATGAGGAACCAAGCCCTAGCGGCAGGAAAAGGGAAGAGGCAGATGAATGCTCAGCTCTGGAATCCTCCCTCTGGCCGCTTCCCATGGCCCTCTGGAGGCCTGACAGCAAGCAGTACATTCACACACACGGCCTGCCCTGGTCACTTGGCAGCCTCTATGTCCAAAAGTCTCAGGCACAAGTTTTAGGAAGCTGTTGACTCAGAGGTCAAAGGCATGTATACATGTCCCTTCGAAACCACTTGGAGGAATGTTCTGTACCATCAACTCCCCGGGCAGGCAACAGGGTTTATTTATCTCCTTGTTAAATCCAGAGGACCGGGGCAAGCAGCCCTAGTGCCTGCAGCAAAGCAGGTAGAGAAAGCCACCATTCAGAGCCAGAAGGAATGAGCTCTGGGGGGGCCAGTCCGTTCCTGACCGTGCTCTGTTGAGACTCCCACCCCTCTCTGCTAGGAACCTCCCGCACTGTGCACGGCTCCTCCGAGGAGGGCGAGCCGGTCTTTGGCCCTGAAATCAAGCTCACCCGTGCTATGGGGCTGCCCAGCAGCAAACCTACTCCCTTAGGGCCCATCCCTTGGGGAAGGGGTGGGGACTGGCCTGGGAATGTTACCCGCCAGCCTGGGTTTTTGGAGGAACCCTCAGAGTCAGAACAGGTCAGGATGACACGAGCTCCAGCCCCCAAACGGAAACACTTACGTGCACAGAATGGACTGGTCCTCTCGGTCTGAAACAAAGAAAACATCCAGGTTACCTTCGGCCCGATGCAAAAGCCTCCCCCTCGGGCTTCTGAAGAGCTGCCCGTTTCTCAGGAGCAGAAAGCCCGGCCTGCTGCCCTCTGTACACCAGCCAGCGACGCCGACCTGTGGCCTCAGCTGGACGAGGGACAGGCACGGGAGCCCGGAGCTCAGACTGCCCACCCTGCCTCGCCCCCCAGAAACCACCTTGAGGAAGCTCCCCCGGAGTCTGCAGGGGCTGAGGGGGGACCTGCCCTGCCCTGGGTGCTCAGAAAGCGGGGTGCAGGGGGCACCTAAGTGGCTCAGTCGGTTAAGCAGCTGCCTTAGGCTCAGGTCATGATCTCAGGGTCCTGGGATTGAGTCCCACATCGGGCTCCCTGCTAAGCAGGGAAGCCTGCTTCTCCCTCTCCGTCTGCCTGCCACTCTGCCTACTTGTGCTCTCTGTCAAATAAATAAATAAAATCCTTAAAAAAAGAAAAGAAAGAAAGCGGGGTGCGGCCCAGCAGAGAGAAGGCCCATGCAGGTGCAGTAAACGCCATCTGTCCCCGTGCAAGCAAGGGACGCTGGCTCAGCGGCTGGCCGAGGGCAGCGTGGACAAGGCTGGCCTCGCAGCGGGACGGCCCCGGGGTCCCGCGCCACCGTGGCCACAATGTGTGTGGGCCTGGGTTCTGGGAGCCCCAGGGCCCCCGTGACGGGGAGAAGCCCCCATGTGGCATCTGGCACGTGGCAAGCGCTCCATGACGCCAGCTTGGGGCGGCTCATGACAGGAGCCTGTCAGCATCACGGCCTCTGACCAGTCTCTGTGACAACTTGGGTCTCGAGGCCTGGCTGTCAGGAACCTTCAGCAACGGTCTCCAGCTGTGACTCAGTCAGCAAGGAAGGATATAAACAACTCACTCCCCTCACGCCTCGGAAGAACAGGAACGTCCACGCTCTGAAAGCTAAGTCTGACAGAAATGCCTGGAGACATCTGGGCTGACCTGGTTCAGCACGGGAGGTCTGATTTTAAGCAATAACTAGAAAGACGCACTTGTTTTTTTTCCCCCTCTTCATTCTGCTCCGTGTAATACCCTCAGCTCCCTGCGGTCAAACCAGCCGAATCCAGGACCAGGCTCCTTACTAATATTTGAGCTGCAGCGAGGCGTTTCTTTTTTTCCCCAAAAAAATTTTTATTTATTTATTTGCAAGAGAGAGAGAGAGAGAGGGAGGGAGCACAAGCAGGGGGAACGGCAGGCAAAGAGAGAGAAGCAGGCTCCCTGCCGAGCAAGGAACTGGATGTGGGACTTGATCCCAGGACCCCGGGATCACGACCCAAGCCAAAAGCAGATGCCCAACCGACTGAGCCACCCAGGAGTCCCACACTGAGGTATTTCAATCCCAAGTCTGGGTTTCCTTATCCATAAAATAAATATGCTACTGGTTCCCTGGCAGGAATAGCTTGGGAAACAGAAGTAACAGATGAAGTGGGCCCAGCAAGTAAAGGGAATGAACCCCACAAAAGGCTGCTATTAACTTCGTTGCGAAGTCGCTATGATGGGCGGTGGTGTCAGGGAAGTAGGAGTACTAGTCAAGGAGTAACAGAGGAGTACTAGCTGAGGACTACCAGTCCAACATTAATAGAGGACTACTAGTTGAGCACTAACAGAGAAGTACTAGTCAAGTAATAGAGGACTACTAATCAATCAGCAATAGAGGAGTACTAGCTGACGAGTAGTAGAGTACTAGCTGAGGAGTAACAGGAGTAGTAAGCAAGGAGTAATAAAAGACCACTAGTCAAGCAGTAACAGAGGAGTACTAGTCGAGCAGTAACAGAGGAGTACTGGCAGAGGAGTAGTGGAGGACTAGTCCGTTTTCAGTAATGGTCCTGCAGAGAAACCAACGCTGGTGATCCGGAGGGACACGCTCATTGGCTGCGGCTGGCCGGCCAGGGCCGCCTGCAGGACAGGACACTCATGGCGAGTGACTCATGGCTTCCTG
This sequence comes from Ailurus styani, assembly GCA_002007465.1. Classification (NCBI taxonomy): domain Eukaryota; kingdom Metazoa; phylum Chordata; class Mammalia; order Carnivora; family Ailuridae; genus Ailurus; species Ailurus styani. Next base: position 2,946,576 of record LNAC01000075.1, read on the forward strand.
TGCACATGGCCTCAGGACATGGATTTAGCTGTTCAACACCAACAGACACCACTCAGCTAGGTCACCTGCCCCTTGGCCAGGAGGGGCTCCAATGCCGCGAGCACGCAGGGCTGGGCATTTGCTACCGTCTCTCTCCCCCCACCCCTGACTACGGGTCACGCTGGAGGGAAAGAGGACATCCAGACAGAAAGAGGCAAAAGTGAGCCTCACACCAAACACGAGCGGCAGCTGCCTCCACCCTCCTGGGCAGCCCTCCCTCCAGCCCCCTAAGAACTCAACAGTGTTGGGGGGGAGGGTGTGCAAGGGAACTCGGCCAGGCGCCTCCGTGCACACACCCCACACCCTGCACACCACGGTGGACCTGCTCGGAGCAGGCCCCCATCAGCAACCTCACTCCCCACTCCCCGTCTCAACTTTCCCACAAAGCAATGTCCTTCTAGACTCTGCTGCGAGGGCTGGAGGAAGGTCCACAGTCTCCTAAGACGGATGGGACGGGGAGGGGCCGGGGGCGGAGGGCTGGGGAAGACAGGGCCATTTCCACCACCTGCCCCCTCAGGTCAGTGCGGCGACCGGCAAGGTCTGGAGCGAGCGGGGCTGTGATCCCCGGCCCCGGCCTCCCCCGCCGCTCCTCCCCGCTCCTCCCCGGGCGGCCCCAGCTGCGGGCATGTTTAGTCACCGCTCCACAAGCGGGCAAGAACGTACCTGCGCGCGCGGGCTAGCCCAAGGCAGCAGCAGCCAACGCTACCATAAAAGGAAACATTCCCATCCCTTCCAGAAGGAACCGTTTTCCCAGGGCTGTCCAGGCCCCGTCCCTGGGATGGCTGGAATTCCTCTAATTGTGTGAGGAGGAGTCAGATGCTGGATGGCTGAACAACAGGAAGCAGAGCCCACAAACACGCACACACACAGGGGCACGCGTGCACAGGCGCGCGTGTGCAGACACACATGCAGGACATGGATTTAGCTGTTCAACACCAACAAACACCACTCTAGCTCAGTGGTAAAGTGGTATCTCAGCTAGAGACACAGACATGTACACATGTACACAGACCTGAGCGTGCACACGCATGTACACACAGGCGCCTTGCACACGCTTCCATTTCCGATTCTGGCCCCAAACTCTATGCAGCCTCCACCCACCCCACCATCTCCAGTCCTTCCTCTCCTGACCTTTCACCTCCAATCCCTGAAGGACCAGGGTCAGCGCAGACTCAAAGGAAACACGCCCATACTTTCATTTTACACCAGAACATTCTTCTGGGCGAATGTTTCGGCAGAGGAAAACCGATGGAGGCCCCTCTCGTTTCCGTAGCTCTTGTCCCCTCCCCTTGGCACCCCAAATCCACCTGCCTGCCGTGAAGGACACCGTGGCCCCGTAAATCTGGAAAGGTCTTCTCAATTCTTACAGTGGGCTTGGGCCTGCTGTGCTGTGGTCCCCAGTAACCCGAGGCAGCGGATAAGGCAGACACTGTCCCTGGTGTACGTGTATCTCTTCTCACAGCACTTCTGGATTTGTTCCTGAGCTCAGAAGCATCTGTTCTGGGTACCGGGATGGTTAGAATTATCAGCACCCAGTAAGCTCTCTGCCTGACTCAGTTTACTCTGCCGCACCCCCAGTGCATTCCTGCAGGGACCCTCCCTCAGCCCTTCCCCACACGGTCACCTCTCGGCACAGAAACGCCAGGGTTCAGCCCGCTCTGCTCCGGCTCAAGTCCTTACTTGGGCGTCTAAGGACCGAAGGCTTATTTGAAAAGGCCCTTCCTTCCGCCACACCAGGAGAGGCAGCCAGACAGGAACCCCGTGGCCCAGAACCAGGGGAGTGCACCCCGCAGAGACAACCCAGTTCTGGGAAATGGGTTCCTTGCCGGGAAGAAGGCCTCAGCCTGACTGCGGCTCCCGAGCCCCTCCTTCCTGGTCCCTCACTTGGTCGGAGTTGGGTAGAGACTGGACTATGACTCTCTCTATCATGGCTTTCCACTGGAAGCAGCAGCCTTTCCTTAGACAAAATCTTCTCGAATTCCCCATTTGAAGAACAGGAGATAAACACCAGAGCTGCCTGGGTGGTGGACATAGGGTTCATCAGAGCAGACTTCAGACGACCGCTGTCCAGCCGTTCGGAGCAGCGACAGAAGGGAGGGGCCGGGGTTCCGATTTCCACTCTGCACTCCCCCCAACTCCCCCAGACACCTGGTCCCTTGACCTCTCAGAATCAGAGGCCTCACCAGCAGGGCTGCTCCAAGGACTGAAAGCCATCAATGCCTAAAGCTCAAGGTCCAGCACAGACAACCTGGAAACACTGTCCTTAATAACCCCAGGCCCTTTGCACCTCCAGACCTCCCCACTGTGCACCCTCCACAGGACAACAACAAAAAAGGTTTTAAGTTACATGTTCAGTGATGAGGCCATTGCCTCTTCTGATTTTATTTTAAACCCCAAACACGCCGAGGCCTTTCAGAGCTGGTACAGACATCCGACGCAGATAGGTGTTTCCAGCCGGCTTGGAAGGCCGGCTCAGGTGGGAGGAGGGGAAACCCGACCCCAGGTATCTCACCCCAGGTACAGACTTAGGCTAGGGGCTTTATTTATTGCTCACTTCCTCAGTGAGAGGAGCTGCCGATTCTTGTCCATAAAAGGCCACAAGGCTCGCAGAGTGGTGACATCAGCCCCGACAGGAAGTACAGAAGGAAGAGACCGGGCCTGGTCCACCACCAGCCGCTGCCGGGACTGACTCATCAAACGCTCACTGAGATAAGGCCTCCTGGGACTCCTGGGGGGCTGCTCTTGGACCCGTCTTCAAGTCAACCAAGCTTCTAGAGCAATGGACATGGGCCAAGAAAAAAGCAAAGCAAAGGGCAGGTTCAGGTTGGGTGACACGCCCGCGTGGGGTGAGGCCGACAGGGCGACCCATGACACACAGGCCTCAACCTTCCACCACCCTGGGGTCGCTCACTGTGTGAACCCTGCTCCCCGTCGCCTGGCACAGGAAGCATCGGGGCCCATTCCTGGACCCCAGGGTTAGCTCTCCCCAGACCCCCACGTGTGTCAGGGTCTCGTGCACCAAAATGCAAAGCCTTTCACCAAGTTTGAAACACGCAGAGACCCGTGGGTTCAAGCTCAGAATGTGGAGGCCGGAAGGCCCTGGGCCACCAGCAGGCCTGTCCCGGTGCTGTGCAGAAGGAGCCATCCGCTCTCTCAGGAAGTGTTCTGGGGCCCCTACAAACTCACGGGCTTTCCCCCAGGCCAGCCCCCTTCACGAGCCTGGGTTACAGGCGCTTGGGAGGCGAGGCGAGGGGTGGGAAAAGCAGGTGCAGACTGAAGCTCCCTGTCAGCACAGCGCCTCGGGCAGGCCGGGCCACCCCCGCCGGTGGCTCCCAAGCACACAGACCAGGGAGGTGCTGGATCAGCAGCAGCCCCGCCGGCACGCGGCCGGACCTGGCCCAGGGTCTCCACCCACACATTCCCCCAGGTGAGGCCGTGTCTGAACCCCGCGGAGCAGGCCCGCGGCTCTCGCTGCAGGAGGCCAAGAACCGGCGCCTCCCCCATCAGGCACCCTCGATAATTAGAAGCCCCAGGGAGTGCACTTAATTCCCATTCTGGCAGAGGGCAGGCGAGGCCCCACACCGGCCCTCTCTCGGCCAAAGCGCACCCAGCTGCTCCCACGGGTGCGCTGTCAGAGCACAGGCACCCCGGCCAGAAACCACCGCGGGCTGTTCAGACACCTCGTCCACGGAAGGTTCTCCGTGTGGGGCTGCTGCCCAGACAGCTCTGACGGGTTTGTCAGGGTGGAGGGAAATTCAAAAGTCACAAGTGAGTGCTGACGGCCCAGAGCAAATGCCAGCGGGATGCTCAGAGAGACCGGACTCTGGGAGGTCAGTCGCCTTGCTCTCAAACCACATTCCGCTCAGGGAACAACAGGAGAGAGAGGCAGGGGGGCCTGGCGGAGTCCCATACAAGCCCCAGGTCACAGCTCTGCAGAGGGCTGGGCGGTCGGGGACTACAGAGCACAGGAAGGAAGGACAACAGGACCCTGGGAACACGGTGGACACCACCCGGCAGAGCTTAGGACACACCTGGCTCCAAGTCAGTGCACAGACAGAGCCGGCTTTTCGAAAGGCCCCCTCGTGAGGACTTCTGTCAGGCTTGCTGGAGAACGCAGGAACACGTGCCAGGCGATGAACAGCAACGGCACGAAGACATGCTTCCTCAAGAAGCCACTGGCTCTGGTCGCCTTGAGAAGGGCCATCAAACGTGATGAGAAGCATGTTGGTAACTGGCCAGGTTTTGCTCCTGGGGCACCACCTCTGTCCTTGGCTTTCAGCTTAGACCTTGTCCCTACTGTATTTGTGGACCAGCTCAGGGTGGAGACCAGATCTTCATCGAGTCACAACGTCTGGCTGGAAAGACAGCCCCCGGGGCCCTGGTCAGCGAGGGCTGTCAGCCAAAAGGACACCCAGGATCCTCAGAGTTTACTGCAAAGGTGGACACAGGGCCAACAAGCCTTGGTCAAGACCGAAGGAATTTTACAGAAGCCACTAAGAGAATCCTGCCTTTCACGCCTGCAGACGTCAGCTCTCTTCTCTTTAGTTTTAGAGAATTAGTCTTGCTCTCATCTGACAGCTTAATTCCAGAAATCAGGCAGGGGAAGGAAAAGCAATCCTTCTCTCTGCACATACCAACATTCAGTCCTGACCTCCTGGCACAAGGCTCTGCTGGAGTCTCAGAGCCAGAACGCGAGAGAACAGGAAAAACGGCTGGTAAGCAGCGTCCACAGTCAGCAAGGAACACGCCCAGGGAGGGTAACCGCACAAAGTGGCTCGGCCATTACAGACTTTGCAGGTGACTTCTGCTTGGTTGTAGGGGGGGCGGGGGTACGGCGGGGAAGGGGGATGGTCACAGAGACGCTCAGCCAAGTTTTTGACCACCCTCAAAACTTCAGGGGTCCAGGAGGCACTTCATTCTCGTCCCCCACTTCGGGTGGCCCAGTGCAGAGCACAGCGGGCCTACTGGGTTGAATTAAACACCGAACAGAAAAGTGAGCCTAAATAAAGCTGAATTCTTAAAAAGCATCCACGAGCCACCGATTCCTCTTCTAGAAAGAAGACTTTGCAGAAATGAGACTGAGACAGGACATTATCATCGAGCAGCCTCATTCCGAGAACCAGGCTTTCCTTGGGGGCGCTGAGCAAGCGGCCTCCCGGCATCGGCTCTAGGAAGGCCCGCTCCCTGTCCAGGCTCTGCTGGGCCCAGGGCTGCGGGTCCCCCCCCCCCCCCGGGGCCGCACCACACATCGACAGAGGACCCCCTCAGTGGCGCCGAAGGGCCACCTCCGGAGGGCACGAGGTTCTCCTGAAGCCCCACCGAAGCCAGGTCGGCCCCGGCCCCCTGCGGCCCGCGGGGCGTGGACGAGATGGGACAAGTTGGAGACGGCGTCTGCCCGCGCACGCCCGTGCACCATGCGGCCGCTGCAGGGAGGCGGCTGACAAGCCACTTCCTGGGCGCACCGCCACCCAGAGCCCCAGCTCTCCCGGGTCGCCCTTGGAGGAGATGGAGAAGCCCGCCTGGGGGAAGCACTGGTCATCACCGGCGTTCAGCGAGCGGAGCGTGCAGGGGAAGAATGCTGCACGCGGAGGGCGGGGAGGGTTCGGTCAAGAAGCTGCGTTTCCAGGGGCGCCTGGGTGGCTCAGTGGGTTAAAGCCTCTGCCTTCAGCTCAGGTCATGATCTCAGGGTCCTGGGATCGAGCCCCGCATTGGGCTCCCTGATCAGCAGGGAGCCTGCTTCCCCCTCTCTCTCTGCCTCTCTGCCTACTTGTAATCTCTCTGTCAAATAAATAAATAAAATCTTTAAAAAAAAAAAAAGCAGCTGCATTTCCAGACCCCTATGGCCCCTTGCAGAGGCCACTCGTTCACTGTGGGCCAGCACTGTGCACACGTGCCTCGCTTCACCCCTGCAATGACCCTCCGAGTTGGGTTCATCACACCAGGAGGCCGGCAAAGAAAGGAAGGCTCAGGGACAGTGGCCCCGGGCAGGCAGGAGCCAACAGAGCCCGGCGCCCACCCGACTCCAGGGCGAACCCAGCACGCTCTTCTCCGCACACCTCTCGCTCACAGGCCTTAGGTCGTTCCTAGGACCAAGGCTCACAGAGGCCCAGCAAGCTGGTGCCGGTGACCTACGGTGGAAGCGCCGTGTCACTGTCACAGCCCCTCATGCTCGCCCCTCAGCCCCCAGGCTAGCTGTCTCCCCCTCCTCCTCCAGTTCCCTGCCCTGCCCCTCAGGACCTCCCCCGGGGCGGGGGGGGGGCACGATCCTGTGGGGTGGGCCTCGGGGGCCTGGCTCCAGACCTCTGCCGACAGCGGGGCCTCTGGGCGCGGTGGGCAGGGCCCGAGCCTCCAGGGCACACGTTCCTGCTCCAGGGGAGTCACCCCATCTGTGGCTTCCACCGCCGCCTGTCCTGATGAGATGTTCGCAGTCATGCTTCACTGCACCCCCCCAAGCACCACCCCAGTGCCTCACCCGCACAGCACTTTTTTTTTCCTTGCCTCAGAAAAGCCTTGGAAAGCAGACAGCTCCACGGGAGCAACGGGCAGGGAGAACGTGGAGAGGGAGACAGGGCCGCCCGCCCGCCTGCCGTCCTCCAAACAGTAGCCCGAGAACAAGGGGCAACGGTGCCCCTGGGGGACAGGCACCGGCATGGCCATCGGGAGACCCCGGCTTCCAGGGTAACTCTGCGGGCACTGTACAAGTCAGTGATGTTCATTTCCGGGCCTACCCCTTCACCTGTGAATGAGAAGCATCACGTTCAGGTGTGAAGGCAGTGCCAGAATTCCACCCCTTGTCGGCCCACGAAGGTCAGGCAGCCACGGACAGGCCTTGGACGTGCACCAGACACTGAGCGACCGCCTGGTGACCAGCCACTGCCTGTGCAGCCTCCCCTAAGAGGCAGAGTGGGACCTGCACGGAGTAAAGGGTTAAACAGTTCTCTGATTCGCTGAGGCCTGGAATGAAGGCAGACCCTACTGCTGCTCCCCCCAGAAATGCCGGGAGCTCATTAAAATACCATGAAGTCACCCAAAGTGAACCAAAGCTGGCATTCTACCTCTTCAACAGAGAGAAGGTTTTCTACTTTCGCTGGGAAGACGACAGTGCTCAAGTTGGACCCTTTCACGGGTCGGTTCTCCTCTAAAACATGCACACACCCTTACCCCCAGAGGGAGACCCCAGAAGGCCAGGCCCCAGAGGAAGCCATTTCCCAATCTGGTCTCCCCTTCTACAGATCACGCGGGGCTCCTGCCCTGGGACAAGCCCCCAGGCGCCCCAGGGCTGTCCTCTGCCCAGCAAGCGACAGCCACACACAGTTCACGCTCCTCCTCTGCGCTCCGGCCAGCTCAGCATGCCTTTACCGAATCCCCGAGGCAGGAAGACCCACTAATGGCCAGGACACCGGATTAACCAAACAGAAAAACCAAGGTTGGGAGGGTGAACCAAGCAAGTCACCACAACTTTAATTAAACCCAAGGTCGAGGCTGAAAGCAAAACTTTCAGAATCATGTGCTAGACCTCTCAGTGTTCTGGCACTTTCTACCTCCTAGCTCCACAGACTAATCCAGGGTGCCAAATGCTGCCATGAACAATCCCATGCCCACGGCAGACAGCGCCCGTCTACCCCAACATTCCTCGCATCGAGTCTCGGATCCTCGGCAAGCCAGGCCAGAGGCACTATGGATCCACGGGAGTCAACGCTCAGTAAAATTAATCTGTGGGGCTCAGTCCAGTGGGTCTCAAGTGGGGGCGGTCCTGGACTCCGGGGAACATCTGGTGGCAATGTCTGGGGACATTTCTGGTTGTCACCGTGGAGAGGAAGGAGCTGCTGGCATCTGGCGGGTAGAGGCCAGGTTGCTGCTGAACATCCTATGATGCACAGGACAAGCCCCCCACCTCCGAGAGTGGATTCTCTGGCCCCAAAGCCAACCGCTGGCAAGTTTGAGAAATCTTGGTATAGTCTGACAACGAGGCAGAGAAACCATATAATTTACCATCCAAACTGGGCTGCTTCTGAAAGTGAAATGAACACGACTAACGCTAACTGCACGACACCAGGCACAGAGCAGGACTCCGGGCAAACCGGAGCGTTTAGAAGATGAAAGACAGGGAGGTCCCAGGAACAGGCAAAGAGCTCGTCTCATGAAAGTCCCCAGACAAAGACACCAACTACCTTCTTTGGCTACTGTGTCATAAGCCACGGGCGGTTCAGGGAGGAAACTTTTTCTTAGTTCCCGTTTTGAGAAAAAGCAGAAAAGGACCAGGCTGGGCTGTGCCTTTTCAGAGGGGAGTGGCAGAGAGCAACCCCGTTTTCCTGCAGAGCCAGAGCCACGGAGCTCATTCTCACAGCCCACTGACCCCAAGGCACCACCGCACCGTCCACACCTGACTCAGGGCGAGAACCACAGCTCCTTTCTGGAACTTTCTTTACTAGTGAACCTTCTTATCACGACAGGGGCAACTTCTGTTAATTAACTTCCTCTCTGCTCCAAGAACAAGAAACCTGTTGCTAACTGCTTTGCAGGTCAGCCATGTACAATGAGAAGGGACTTGGAAATGTTCTCAGTCGGTCCCCATGGGCGCTTGGGGCTGTAGCGGGTCCAGCGTTCCGCAGAGGGGAGGGAAAGCCTCGTGGACTGAGGGCTAGAAATTACGGGGACCCTGCATCTACACAAGTCATTCAAAAGCAGCAGCAACACCGCTGGCTTCTGGGCCCACAGTGGATTTCCATCCCTGGTCTCCCGAGGATGAAACACCCGCCAGCTCGCTCTCATAACTTGGGGAGCCCCCTACTTCCTGTCAAGGCCATTCGGTTCCGGCCGAGACTTCCTGGTCAGCACAAAGGAAAGCTCCAGCCCTCTGCTGACCCCTCTTTTTCCAAAGACCTCCCCAACCTACTGCTCTGGCTTTTGCCCCTCAAATTTTTTTGTTGTTGGATAAAAATGGGACAATCTCTTTAGGAAGGAGTCGTGCAGGCTGTCGGAAGAAAGGCTGGGAGTCCGGTTCCAAGGACTCCCAACTGCTGGTGCCATGCTCTGTGTCATGACATTGTTCTTGCCACAGTGGCTTGCCTGAAAGTGAAGGAAGCCCAAGTGCTAGAAAACGGTTCAAATCCAGGATCCGAGGGTGGGAACGTGCCCTAATTCAGCAGCGCAGAGCTCAGGAAGACTCTGGGCTGAACTTGCACCAGGCCAATTAAGACAGCTAGGAGCAAACTGACTCATAACCTCTAGAGACAGACTCAGGCTCTTCTGGAATCTCACAGAATGTTCTCCCACCAGACTGCTTTAGTTAGCACTCCGAAACAGACATCCTACTTTAAAACCAAAGGGCTGGCTTCCTCCAGAAATTTTCATAGACATAAACAGAAGCCAAAGGCTAGGCCAAACTTGTACGTCCTGCATAATTCATCAAGTCTGGCAATGAAATGCCTTCCCGCCAACGCTGTGCGCGTGGTATGAGACAGACCAGCTCATCGCCCCTTCGAACCACTACGCCAGGGATAAAGTCTGCTAATGCAACAAGGTTCTCAACCACCGATGCCCAGCTTCACTGCAAAGTTTATAGGAAGAAATCATGCACATGTATGAGGATTTGAGAAACCACGATCAATACGAGGTTGTAAGCATACAGCCCCTCCTGGAAGTTGGGCTTGACCGGGAATTATGTGAAATGCTACCACACACCAAGCACCTGGCTGAGCTCGAGAATATAAAGGCAACCTGGGCCCTGTTCACGTCTAGGAGAGAAAAACAAACGTGTAAACACCTAAGTCAAATGAAAGTACCACCATATCCAGCCCAGACATCCTCCCTGGAGGGCAGGCATGCTTCAGTCTTGTCTTTAACAAGAGAGTAGGGACCTGCCAGGCATTGCAAGTAGCTGGCATGGCCAGGAAGCTGGACACAGAAAGGCCTGGGAGAGAAACGTAAGCAGGCCCATGTGGCGGTGGAGTCAAGGGTAGGCGGGAAGCCAATTACAAAAGGCATTTGTGTGCTGCTAGTGGGTTCCGGGGTTATCCCTACGGCCATGAGGAGCCTTTTCGAGATTTTTCAAGATTTCAAATCAGGGGGTTTGATCAGATTTACATTCTAGAGAGATGACCCTGTGCTCAAAGTAGAGAGGGTTCTATTAAGAGTGAGGGGTAGGAGGCCACAGCGACCGTGCAGGCGAAAAACTGTAGAGCCGTAACTGAGGTCAGGGCCACAGGATAAGAGAGGGGCAAGGGGATGAGAAATATGAAAAGAGACAAAAATCCATAGACATTGCTGACGGACTTGAGAAAAGGAGGGAGAAAGAGCGTGGAGAGTGGAGTAGGGGCCAGGCTCCAGGCCTAGGTGGCTGGGTGGCTGGAGAAATGACAGCCAGGAACAAGGGGCTGGCGTCGATCCAGCGACAGGCCCCGTCCTCAGCCAGAATACGCAGGCCAGGCCGCTCGAGTGGATGGGTCTGTCATCCAGAGAACACTGGAGCGAGCAATGAGACCTTGAGGGGCACCGATAAGCCGGGGCAGGGAAGAGGCAGGAGAGGCAGGAGAGAACCACGCAGGGGCGGACAGAGATCCAGAGAACCAGAGAGAGGGTCACACAGGAAGGAAGGGCTTTCAAAAGGAGTGGTCGGATTGTCCAACGCTGGCGAGAGGTTAGGTAAGATAAGAACATGTGAGCACCACGGATTTAGCAATGCAGAAGGGCGGGTAACCTTTGTCGGACAGTCTGGAAAAGGGCAGGGAGGCCTGTGGAGCAGACACTTCCTCTACAAACCTCCACTGTGATGAGAAAGCAGAGACAAACCACAGGGGGTACAGAACCCAGGAGAGATTTAGTGTCTGTTTCTTAAAGATGGGAAAAACCCAAGCACGCTTCCAGACTGCAGGGACGGAGCAGGAGAAAAGATGTGAAAAGCAAGGAGGAAAGGGAGTATCTGGCAGAGGAAGGGGCCTGGAAGTGAGGGGACTGGCACAGAGAGTCTTCACAAGAATGAGAAATTGCAATAATTAGGAAGTGCATTTTTTTAAAGCTTCTAGAACATTTTAGAACATACAAACATGTCCTTTGATAGCCATTAGCCTTTGCTCTCTCACAGGGACTCAGAGACCTCCGAGGCGCAATGCACCACCAGAAGGGCCATCAACGCTGATACAGCCCCCAGATGCGCGTGACAGTGAACGTGATTAAGCACCTGGGAAGGCCGAGGCACTCACCTTGCATCATACTCCTATAGGCGGTGTCTGTGATGGCATAGATGTGGGGGGGCATCTCATGCCTCTTCTTGCCCTTATACATTTCCACGATCTCTTCAGAGTAGATGGGCAGGTTCTTGTAAGGATTGATGACCACACAGAACAGGCCTGAATAGGTCTAAAGAAAAGAGCAGCAGACAGAAATGGGTTAGGAAGTCCTGACTCTCAGTGGTATGCAAACTTCATGGCAAAGTGTCGGGCACCAAGGACCCGGGGTCAGGCTGACGTGAAAGCCGCTCTCCCCTCCCCGCAGCCCCCCGTGTCCCAAGCCCTGCTCTGCTGCAGGGGGAGGGCCACCACCCCCAGCTCTGCTCGTTCAGTGAGGGTCCTCCCTTGACTTGTGACCGCGGCCAGCTTTGCATGCCAACGAGCAGGCGCCCTGGGCAAGATCCACAGCAGGCCTCACAGACAACAGAAGTCCAGTTACAAAACTCGGATCCAAGGACAATAAGAGATGTGTCTGTCATCGTGAGATGCACAAAGAGAAAAGGATTTGGCTGCAGCAAGCACAAACTGTGCAGAAACACAAAGTACGCTACCTTGAAGGACTCTCACAGAGATATTCAAGCCTCAACTTTTCCAGACTGGGAGAAACTCGTGGCACTCCCTACCCAACCAAGTCTTTTGTGGGCTAGTATGTCACTGACAGCTCTCTCCCTCGAATCTTCTAGAGACAGTCACATGACAATCCCTCAAAAACTTAAAGACCATTTTCAGGTCCCCAGTGAGCCTTCTCCAAGACTCGAGTCTCCTCTGAAGGGGAGCCCAATCAGCCAACACCCTTAATGTGAGCGGCCCAAAAATACACCCAATACTCCAAGTCTGACTTGATCAGGTTAAAATCAGATGCCAGAGTCAGATGTTCTGAGTTCAAATCTCATCAGGGCAAGTTTCTTAACCTCTCTCTCCCTCCAATTCTCAGTCTGTGAGATGGGGACAGGCAGAACCTATGTATGTCTACTAAGTGGTTACGAGGATTGGCGAGCACCTGGCAAAGCACCGGAGAAGAGCTCTGAGCAGGTCAGGAGAGCAGGTTCCAGTGGGGACCGTCCAGACAGATCTGTCTTCAGTGTCTTAAGGTAAATTCACATTAATTTGCGAGTATTTTTTTCTAAGAACCTCCTTTTTCTTCCCAGATCCTCCTCCCCAGACATAAAAAAAAAAAAAAAAGACAAGATTCCTAACAAGCTGGGCAGGACTCCTGAGACCACCCAGGTGACAGGTGCTCAGTTGGGAGGTACAGCTGTGTTTAAGCCTCTAGAGCAACCCAGGCACCCTTGTCCGAGGACAACGCCACAGGCCCAGAAGCAGACACGCAAAGCCTTGATTCACACACACCTGCAGCCCCGACTGTCAGCTGAAAGTCATGAGGAGCTAAGTGCAGGACTGGGAGCAGCCCTAGGTCTCCCACCACCCCCAGTCCAGAGCATCCTGGTCAGGGGCCAGTTCTGTGAACTCCTGTCTTTTTGTTTTCATCATCACGTTACCTCACCGCCCATGGCGGCATCCCTCAATCCAACAGTAGCCAGCACCTAGGGGGCCCCGCCCCCTCCGGCTCCGCCCCTCCAGCTCCGCCCCCTCCAGTC
>LNAC01000075.1:2959660-3004934 GCA_002007465.1 Ailurus styani
TCCAGTCCCGCCCCCCTCCAGCCCCGCCCCCTCCAGTCCCGCCCCCTCCAGTCCCGCCACCACGGAAGATGCAGCTAGTGGCTGAACCTAAAGGCGGGTTCTGCCGGGGACCAGTCAGAGGACAAGGCCCTTCCCAGCCATGGCCAAGGGCTATGGCACTTGGACTTCCCAAGCAGAAGTTAGAGACTAAAAGCAGAACTCGGAGGGACCCAGTAACCTCCAGTGGCCTGCCTGCGGAAGAGCAGCCAAGTTTGGAAATGACCAAGTTTTGGCTGCCTCTTGAGTTGGGAGGCGGGGACTCGGGAACCTCGCTTTTCTTTCTTCCTGGGATAATCAGTCATTTGTTTTCCCTCCAACTCCTCTTTCACAACGGACTGGGAAAGCTCCAAGCAAAGAGGTCTGCATGCGGTGCTGGCCACCTGCGGCGCGGGTATCACAGGGAGATGAGAGACAAGCGGGAGACTTCTGTTTTCCCCTCCGTGGGACTGTCGGGCGGGGATGAAGTGGCAGGCCAGGGAGCAGTGAGGTCATCCCAGGAGCTCAGAAACAATTGAGCTCTGTTCCCAGGGTTTGAGAAAACCCACACTCTAGGAAATCAGCCCGATGAAAGCCAAGGACACACAGCCACACTTTTAGGGCGTGCCTCGGAGCCAGATGTTTGCAAACAGCTGGTGGTGACAGCAGAGGGGGACTGGGGGCTCCTGGGACAAGGCTTTCGGACAGCTGAGCAGGCAGGTGGTCCTGTGGATGGTTCCCTCTATGGAGCTTCAAGTTCTCCGGGCTAATCCCATCAAACCGCAGGGTGTGAGCCCCGAAGCTCAGGTGGGAGGAAGCAGCCCTGCCAGCAGAGGGAGGCCCGGGGACGTGGGGGCCACAGAGCGAGCGGCTCGGCTCCCCCATGGCCACGCCAGGGAGCCGCTCCATTCACAGGCCACAGAGGCTCTTTGTGCCCAGCCGCCCCCTAACCCAGGGCCTCACCCCCCGGGAAACAGACGGAGCAGCTGTGGCTCAGGATTAGCCACACCGCCCACAACGCCAGGCAAACACACTACACAAAGGCTCCTGGGTCGCAATTTGGAACGTCGTGTGCAGAGAGGTGGCCCGTGAATGAGGCGGCAGCCCCTGCCCAACGGCTTTGATCCCCCCGCAGCTCTGCCCCTGCTGGGGTCCCCATTAGGGCAACTGCAGAGACCACTGACTTCCCTTCTAGGGAAGATGCTTAGGTAGGAGGCCGGTCTGAGGCAGGAGGAACTGCACACGGGAGGTGACAGAAATAGGAATGAATGCTTCCAACCAAAGAGTTCTGCCCGCCTCCAGAGTGAAACCCACGCTTTCAGAGGAAAGATGAAGCCACTAACATTGAACACACTTCAATAACACTTCCCTTTGTAGGAGAGCAGATGATCTGCAGCCAGCTGGTAGAGGCCTGCGCAGGCCCCCCAGCGGGTGTCACACCCAGCAAGTCCCCAGCAAGACACAAGCTGAACAGAGACAACAGGGAAGGCTCACAGAGGACCAGCTACCTTCACTGAGAACACCAGTGGCTACGGAGCCCAGCCTTGCCCATGAAGCAGGTATGGACTGGCACTTACACACTTCTCACCAGGGAGGAGAGGAGGCTCCTTCTGGCCACCGTGTGTAGCGGGGAAAGGATCTGAACCAGGTCCTGGAGGCTCCACCTCCCACGCCCTACACCACTCGAGTTCCCTGAGCAGAGCCCATGTCGGCTCCAGGGCACAGCAGAGTGGATACAATAAGCTACAGAGCCTGCCCAGCAGGCGTCCCACTCCCAGGCGATGGGACCTGGCTCCTGGCTGCCCCAACACACAAGCAATGCTTCCTTCCAGGTCCCTTGTTTTCCTCCAAGTCACCAAATTCTGAATTTCAGTGGTCAAGATCCCTAGGGACAGAGGGTTTTCATTTTGCCCATACAGTGTTCTCACCGAGAAAGAGAGAGCCGAGCTGAGGGTCCAGAAACCCAAGCTCCAGTCTCAGGCTGTACCCTGCGCTGGGCCCTGGCCCTCTCTGGGCCGTAGCTCGCCCCACCTGCCATAGCGGCAGGCCAGACTAAGCTGGTCCACAAGAAGGACTCTTCCAGGTAGACCACTCTGTGTATGTCCTCACTGGTAGGTCCTGACTAATCAGGCTCATCCCCAAAGGGAGGTCATCAATGGCAGGAAACAAGACCCTCATTATCGTGGGCCAATTTAGCAACCAACAAGGTAACACAGCGCTGGCATGAGATCCAGCCCAGTGAGGAGCTCTGGGCAATCCAGGATGGCCCGTGGCCCCACAGAGGACTTTGGCACACTGCAGTGCACTCGGGGATACCGGTCCAGTATGGTGGGGAAGGGCCCTATTGACACGTGTGCTGACGTCAGCCTGAGATTGCACAGAAAATAAACTGGCGGACTCTCTGGGGGCCCCTCACCATCCCTGTACCAGGATGAGCCCAGCATGTCCTTTTACTACGGTGTGACCATGGGCCAACTCCTGGGTCCAAGGCTTGGTCTGCCCACGGAGAGGGTTGTAAGACCCCCTGGATGTTTTCTTCCTCCAATTCAAATCCTGAGAACCATTTTATTCAGCGCCAAGACCAAGAAAGCCAAGGTGAATGTAACAGCATATTTAAACAAAGAGCTATTTTAGGAATAACAAGAGCCAGATATTTCTTCCCCACCTGAGACGAAACTAGAAGGAAATACCTTGGAACTGAACAGAAGAAGTAAGAAATGAGAAAGCACTCTGTGTCCCTAGAACCCTAAGATCGTGGAGCCTATTACACAGGAGATGGGAAAACGCTCCTCTCCTGGTATTTCCTCAAACGGGGATGAGCAGTCCTTCTGCACAGGTGGCCCCACCGCCCAGAAGACAGAGAAAGGCCCGTTCCTTCTCCTCTCACGCTCTGGGCCCTTGTGGGCCACTAAGCCTGGCACGGCTCCAGAACTGAGGGTTCAAGCCTTGCTCTCGGTGCTCATCTCTGCTCTAAGCACCCTCCCCAGGGAAACAAGGCCTACCGACAGGCTTGACAGAGAGTCTAGAAAAGAGATGGGGCACACGGCGACGGGGCAGGGGACCAGGTGGTGCAGGAGGAACGAGGTGAGAAACCAGGACATGGCACTCCCTCGCTTTAGTAAGAGCCACCCTTTCTATCTCCACCAAGACCAAGGACCCAGGCCCGTGGGTGAGCCCACACCATATTCTCCTTCCATGGGATCTAAGACAGGCTTCCTGGTATGTTTGGGCTATGCAGAGAAAAAACAGAACATTCCATGAGGACACGCCCATGCAGAAGTTCAAGGACGTCAGCTCAGCTTTCTTCGGGCCCCCTCCTGTCCCAGAGCAAGGGCGCCCAGGCAGGCGAGGGGGACAGGACAGAGCTGGGCCCCCCGCCTCCGGACCCCACTTACGTAGATGAGCCCCGAGTAGTAGCGCTCCTTGAGGTTGTGCAACACGGAGGCTTCGTTGAGGCACGTGAGCTCCGCCATGTCCTCCACCTTGGAGAACTTGGGTGGGTTCATCTTCTGGATGTCATCCTTGTTCACCTTCACCTTCTTCCCATTCTCCACCAGCTCCACGATGGCCTCCTCGCCCACCTCCTCCTTGAGGCTGGCGGGCTCGAAGCCACTCTTGTCGGAAGGCACCCAGACCAGCTTCTTGGCAGCCCAGTCAGCCTGGGCCAGCGGGTTATTGATGAAGTTTTTATCCACATAGAGATACTTGTCAGCGGCTTGCTGCGCCATGGTGACTCACAGCCAGGACCTGCGGGAGAAACAAGGGCGAGACGTCAGACGGGACGACCTCAGCCGCACGAGACCCGCTAACCCCCTCTGATCTCTGCAAACGGTGCAGTGCTGAAGCAGAGCAAAACTTCTAAAACCCGGCGGCACGGCTGCCAGCGTCTTCCCGCTCTCCATTTTGGGGAAGAAGACACAGACAAGTGAAACGACAACGATAAGCTGTCATCAGAGGTTCTGGTATGAAATTCACAGGAAGGTAGATTCCAGGATCCATCCACAATCGAACTGATCTATAAACTACCGTGATGCCGAACCATGAGTCTAATCTGAGTCTCAAAGACGGCCGTGGCCGCCCTCACCACGCTACACTCGCTGGCGCCGGAAAGAGACCACACAATTTAAGAGGACCTCCAACAAAATCAAGTTTCTAACTCGCCCCCCAAAAAAGGCAACGAACGACAAACAGTACATAGTGGAAGGTGCTAGTTTAAACAACTTTTTACTTCACGGGGTCAACCAAGAGGGGAGAAAAATAAAAACACCAACACACCAACATGTTGCCAAGAGATGCTAATTCCATCTCGATAATACAGCCCAAAGATATAAGGCAAGAAGAAAAGAAGTCAGGCTCCAGGAAACATCACCAACAGTTAAGAGCGCTTTCCTTCTGGGCCACTAATGCGAAAGGCAGCCCTCAAATCCAAGCCCAGAACTTGAGCACATGCATGTCTACTTTTTTCAAAACTCATTTACAAAATACAGAGGATGAAATAATAATCCCTTACACCTGTGTGTTTAATGTTATGAAATGCTTTCACGCACACTTTGCTATCTTGAAAGATTCTCACTGGGGTGCCTAGGGGGCTCAGTCAGTTAAGCATCTGCCTTTGGCTCAGGTCACAATCCCAGGGTCCCGGTATCAGGCCCCGCTGGGGCTCCCTGATCAGTGGGGAGCCTGCTTCTCCCTCTCCTTCCTGCTCGTGCTCTCTCTTGCTACCTCCCTCTCTCTCAAATAAATGGAATCTTAAAAAAGACCCTCATCATAACTCTGTGTGGCCAGTAAGAAGGGGGCTTCATCCCATGTTACAGACGAGGAAACAGGAACTCCCTGGAGGTTCAGGGGCTTGTCTAGAGTCACCCGGGGTTGGGGGGGAAGGGACGGGACTCCTGGTCCTATGGCCTTCCCACAGGATAACCACAGTGCTTATTCCTGCGCAAAGGCTCAGGCTGGGACCCGCTGGGAGGACAGCTGGTTTAGGTAAACGGAATGCAGGACTTCGAAACCATGGTCTGAGACAGAGCCAGCCCCAGCCCCCAGAGGAGCAGCCCAGAAGCTCACTGCCCAGCGCACAACGCAGGAAGGCCTTTCCCTTGTGAGGTCAAGGCCCCCTCCCCAGGCCCGGGAGGCCAGGAGGACCCCAGATCCAAATCCAGAGTCACACGGGCTTTCACACGTCTAGATTCCAGCAGGGACTTGGATGCCAAGGAGGCTGGAGGTTTGGGAGGGACAGAACAAAAGGAGAAGTCTGGGCTGCCCAGGCCTATCTTATCTGGGCTCATTAAATGCTTTCCAGATCAAGACTAAGGGGCTCCCCTGGACACGTTCCAGGAAAGGGGTTGTTTTCCAGGAAATCTGCTCCCTCGCCTCCCCACCCCCCACAGGAGGGAAGGCAAGTCCATGGAACAGAGCCTGGCAGCCTCCCCAGCAACCTCAGCTGGTGGCTTTGTTTACACTCCCAGCCAAGCAAACCCTAGCAGCCCCTCTTGGGGAACCAGGGGCATCATCCACCTGCAAGGACCACCCCCCGAGAGAAAACAGCAGACCCCAAGGCAGGAAGGGACGGCCTGGCCTCATTTTCTGTTGGTGGGGCTGGGGTCTCTGCAGGCTGTCCCAGCTCCCACCCCCACCAGGCCATTCAAGCAAATGGAAGGCTTCTCTCTGCCCGACATCCCAGCCGTCCTCTCCCTCTCTGCCATCAACCTGACCACTAACCAGCCAGGCACCTCCTCAGTCCTCGGCCCCAAGCTCCCGAAACCAGTCTCCCATCATCATGCCGCCGCCCTGCGTGAGGACTTGGAAGGATCGCAGAGCACAGGGCTTCCCGGGATGCTGCTTCTGAACCTTTTCGCAAACTTCAAACCCGAAACGGATAAGACGACCACCCGTCAACATGCAGAAAGGGATTCACCTGAACCCTGTCCCCCCAAATTCTGAGTCCACTCCTGGTTAAGAGTTCTACTATTCCTGGGGCACCTGGGGGGTTCAGTTGGTTAACCATCTGCCTTCAGCTCAGGTCAGGATCCCAGGATCCTGGGATCGAGCCCCTCATCAGGCTCCCTGCTCAGTGGAGAGTCTGCTTCTCCCTTTCCCTTTCCCCCATCTGACTTGTACTCTCTCTCTCTCTCACTCTCTCAAATAAATAAATAAGCCCTCAGGGCGCCTGGGTGGCTCAGTGGGTTAAGCTTCTGCCTTGGGCTCAGGTCATGATCTCAGGGTCCTGGGATCGAGTCCTGCATCGGGCTCTCTAGCTCAACAGGGAGCCTGCTTCCTCCTTTCTCTCTGCCTGCCTCTCTGCCTACTTGTGATCTCTCTCTCTCTCTCTCTCTCTCTCTCTCTCTCTCTCTCTCTCTGTCAAATAAATAAATAAATAAAGGCTTTTTAAAAATATATAAATAAATAATTACTCTCAAAAAAAAAAAAAAAAAAAGAGTTCCACTACTCCAGCCCAATGAATATCCCATGCCCTTTACAAGATCCCTCCAAGAGGAGGAAAAGGGGACAGCCATTAGGTAACCTACTAACACTGATCTCCCTGAACCATCAGTCACCCTGCAAAAGATCTTCTATTATCACCAATTTATAAATGAGCAAAGAAGCTCAGAGAGGGCAAGTTACTTGCCCAGCGTCGCCCAGTCCAGTCATGGTGCTCTAACCCAGATGGCTGCCCCCCCCCCGTCTGGGCTCTGCCTGGCACACTTGTGCTGGGGTCCCACAGAACAAGGCAGGCCGCCCTGGGAGC
Organism: Ailurus styani; assembly: GCA_002007465.1. Lineage (NCBI taxonomy): Eukaryota > Metazoa > Chordata > Mammalia > Carnivora > Ailuridae > Ailurus > Ailurus styani. Next base: position 2,966,421 of record LNAC01000075.1, read on the forward strand.
CAGATCAGACTGTCCACACGGTGAGCGGGACGCGGGGAGGTGGGGGAGTACATTGCACGGCGTTCAACACACACTGACCAAGTGCTAGCGGGCAGGAGGGGAGGCTGAGTGAAGCTTCCCGGTGCGGACCACGTGGCCGGCTCAGAAAGCAGAGTGCAGTCGGAATTTGAACATTCTCACTCCCCGGCCTGCTGCTGTCCACGAGAGCCGCCCGGCGGTGGCGGCGCAAGAACTCCTGGCCTCACCAGACTCACTTCATCCCCCAACACCGGCCCTGGTGGCGCCCACACAAAGCAGCCCTCCGGCCGCCTGGCAGCTCGGGAGCACACGAGGCCGTCAGTCGCCCCTGGAAACGCATCGGCGGGTGTGCGCCCCGCGCACACAGCAGCTGCTTGCTGGCCGGGGCCAACCCCGCCTGGCTCCTCGTCCTGCCCTCCTTTCAGGCCTGTCTACCCCTCGTGAGACCTGGAGTCTGCACTTCCTGTAAGACAGGGGAGTCCTACTCCGTCCCCTCAGAGCTGGGCCAACAGCGAGGGCTGCACCCCTCTAGCTCCGGGGGTGCCAAGGCTCCCATGCAGGGTAGGCCCAATGCCTCCCCACTCACCTCCGTGCCCCTCTCTGCGCAGAACTTTTCATCACGCCCAGCTGAGCCCCGTTCGGCCAGGCCAAGGACAGAGCGATCTGGTGTCAGCAGCTCTGCTGGAATGACGTGGGTTAGCAGCGGCGCCAAGATCAATACACATGGGCTGGACGAGGCGGGGGAAGGGGCACGGAGGTCATCACGAGCAACGGGGTGTATTAAAGCCCTCCCACTGGCACAGGCGGCAACATCCACATTCAGTGGTCGCGGCTGAGCTCCGGTGTCCACCTGAGTCAGGGGGAGGCCCCTGGGCCCTGGCGGCTGCGGACTCGTGTGTGCCCAGCAGGGCTGCCAGCGATGCAGACGGGAGCACTGACCTCGAGGGGTGCACACGGAGTGAGCGTCACCGTCCCGCGCTGTCAGAAATGAAAGCGGGCATCAGAGAAGGGACGCTAGGGGGGCAGCCTGGACTGTGCTAAAGGGCCTCTCTGACACTTTGTACAAAGTAAGATGAAATCAGAGAGGGAGACGAACTGTAGGAGACTCTTCACTCTAGGGAACAAACTGAAGGTTGCTGGAGCGGAGGGGGGGAGGGGGATGGGGTAGCTGGGGGATGGGCATTCAGGAGGGCATGTGATGTGATGAGCACGGGGTGTTGTATACAACTGATCAATTACTAAACTCCACCTCTGAAACTAACCATACACTATATGTTAATTCATTGAATTTAAATAAAATAAAAAAATTTTTAAACTATATATAATATAAAAGTTTTCAGGGGCGCCTGGGTGGCTCAGTGGGTGAAGCCTCTGCCTTCGGCTCAGGTCATGATCTCAGGGTCCTGGGATCGAGCATCGGGCTCTCTGCTCAACAGGGAGCCTGCTTCGCCCCCTCTCTCTACCGGCCTCTCTGTCTACTTGTGATCTCTCTCTCTCTCTCTGTCAAATAAATAAATAAATAATCTTAAAAAAAAAGGTTTTCAAAATGAGGGGCACCTGGATGGCTCAGTCAGTTCAGTGGCAGCCTTCCGCTCAGGTCATGATCCTGGGGATCCTGGGATCGAGCGCCGCATTGGGCTCCCTGCTCAGGGAGGAGCCTGCTTCTCCTTCTGCCCCTGCCCCTGCTTGTGCACTCTCTCTCTCTCTCTCTCTCTAAAGGTTTCAAAAATGAAAGAAAAATATCCCCATAAATTCCTGAGACCCTCCTCATAAAGTCAGTTTTCTCTTTTTTTATGGTCCGTCCTTCTAATCCTTGTACATAGAAACACTGGAGAGGTTTCACCATCATAGGCAGAGCATGGGGTTTCACGCTATGGATTTTCCCTATTTATCGTGACCAACAGTCCCCATAGGGCCACAGTTCGCCTGTTGATCATTTTTATCCAAATGCTTCATTTTCCAGCCAAAGATCCAGAGGCTCTGAGAGGGAAGTGATCCCACTCGGTCGCACACCTGGGGAAGCAAGGACTCAAATTCAGGACTCCTGACTCCAAGGCCTCCTTGGGAAACACTTTTAATGGCTGCATAATATTCCAAAGTGATTGGGGGAGGTTAAAAAAAAACCACACTTATTAGGTTTTTTTCCTTATATGGTCGGCCACCTTGAGATAAATTCCCAGAAGTGGAGTTAGTGGAATAAAGGAACGTCCAGACATTTTTATGGTCTTGAGAAGTATTCTCAAAATGCTTTCGGAAAGGGTTGACTGGTATGCACACCCATATGGCAGCGGCCACACCAGCACTAGGAAAACTGTCTGCAGGGAAAAGCTCGGGGGTCTGAATTAGGGAACCTCAGGAAATTCTGGAAATCTCCGGGGCTCGCAGGCCAGCAAGGAGTTAAGGAAAAAGAAGGCAGCTTCCCCCATTGCAGAGCAGATCCTGGAGGCCGGCCCTTTCCACACCAGCTTCCTGCGGGTGCCAGCCCAACTCCAAGAAACCCAAGTAGTTGCCTTTTTAGGCCATAATCGAGAGGACACGACCAGAGGCTAAATTAGGACTCTCAGGAAATGATGAAACTGAAAGTAAATAGGTTGACCAAAAACCTCTGCTTTTGACCCAAAATGTAATTCCTTGATTGTCTGCCTTCTCCCCTTCCCCCCACCCCCAAACACCCATCTGGACCTTTTACTCCTTCCTGTTTTCCCAAGGACCCCTCTCTCCCCCTCCCAGCTTCCCACCCTTCGCTTGGTTCTCTTTTTACTGACTTGTGTGCTTGTTTGGAAAACAAACAGCTAGCGCCTTAAAGACAATTTATTCGACTAGGACAAATCAATGGTCCAAACACTGCGAGCTTGTCCATTCGAGACAACAAGGGTCTATGTAAAGGCTTCATGGCCAAGTTCTGGGCCTGGAGCTTCAGGTCCTCCCATCCTGTCTCAAAGCTACCCTGTCCGAGGGCAGGTGAAGAAGCTCTCCGTTTTCTCCATCCCCACAGGTGAGGGCAACGAGGCCCACGCAGGTCACAAAGCCCAGGTTCAAACTCAGACCCGCCGGGCTTCCGCCTCCGCTGCCTCCCCCGGGAGCTCTGGGGTGCTCTCTGGGGAGAAAACAAACCCAGAAGGCCTGGTTCATTCAGCAAACCAGGGACACGGACACTACCCATGCTAACAGGAAGCTGCAAACCCCTGCTCCTGGCGCTGCTTTGTACCAGGGCCGTCACTCTCCCACCTTAGACCGCTGAGGCTGAGAGAAAGGTCGGGGGTCTGTCTGACCTTGGGTGAGCCATCTCTGTTCCCTGAGCCAAGGGTCCAGTTCAGAGACCCAGAAAGCTCAGCTCAGACACCGGAAGCCCCAGTCCAGCTTCATCACCGATGTCTGCGAGCAGGCTCTTCGGCTTAGTTTTATCCCCACCCCCACCCAGAGAGCACAGGGGACCAAGCCCCATCTCTTTCTTCCTGCAGCCATTGCTTTTGAGTTAGCGAAACCATCAAAGTGCCTCAGTTCCATCGTTAAGGAAGGTCCTAGGAAGGCGGCCGCTGAAGTTATCCAGGAATTGTCAAACCGCTGAGATTTACTTATTCAATGAACTACTACATCCTGAGGGTCCGTGTGCAAAAATACAGTGACAAAGGTACAAAGGGACCTAAGGCGTTTATAACATAGTGGAAACTTCGCTGTGATGGGGAGGGCCGTGTAAACAGCCAGCGCCAACACAAGACTTGATGAAGAAAGACCAAAGAGTCAGTCACTCGCTGCAGGAACAGAGAGGAAGGGGTAAGTCAAAGGAAAACTCAAAGTGGTGGGAGGTTCATGGAGGGGATGGGACGGGAGTACTGGTGGGGGAGGGGAAGAGGTGGCACCAGGCCGAGGGACAAGAGGGGACAGTTCTTCCTGAACAGTGACGTTAAGGCAGGGCTCCCCGGTCTCAGCGCTGTGAACACCTGGGGCCATGAATTCTTTGTCGTCAAGGCTGTCCTGTGTACTGTCTAGCAGCATCTCTGGCCTCCACCCACGAGACAAGAGTGCATTCCATCCCCAGTTGGGACAACGAAAAATGTCTCCCGACACTGCCCAGGACGGGGACTGGGGGAGCGAAGTGGCCCCCAGTTGAGAAGCATGGACTGAAGGGGTGAGCTGCAGGAGTAAATCTTGCAAAGAAGCCAGACTTCAGCTTAGTAAACACTCTCCCGAGTCCGAAGGACACAGTTCTAAAAACAGAAGTTCCCCGGTGAAAAGCGATTCCCAGAACCCACACAGTGGGACCCACCCATGATGGATGGCACTGTCACCAACGAGGGCCTGTCCCCATAATGCACTGTTATTTTAAGGGCTCTGACCTGAACCCACTACTGGCCTGTACTCTAAAGATTCCTAAATGTCCGGCAAAGGGGACTCCTGTGCCTCCGCAGGAAGGGCACGAATCTCCAGGACCTCCGATGCAGCCGCCCGGCTGGTGAGTCGCAATCTAGTTCGCCCGTGTGAAGAGGTCCGGGTGATTCGTGGAAGGCAGGCAAGCAGTCATGCTTGGGGGTTGGGGGGACGTGCTCCCTCGGCTGTGCTGGCTCACCCCGTATCCTGGGAATTCCAGCAAATGCCGTTTATTGAAAGGTTCTGATACATCAGGATTGGCCCCAGGGAGGATACCCAGATAAATGGATCCCACCCAGACATCTCCTGCAAACCCCCTCTAATGTATGTGAGTGCCTACCAGTCAGTCCATGTCTGCACCTGGAGAATCCACAAGCACCATCACACCTGAACTCCCCAAATCTGCACTCTCTTCTGGTCCTCCATCAAGACCCCATCCATCTGGTCACCCAAGACCAACGCCATAAACTCCTTCCGGTGGATCAGCAAAGCCCTCTGTCAAGCCCACGGCCAGCGCCCAGCTCCAGGACTGCACCCCCTCCTTTCTGGACTGCGGAGCTGCCCCCTTCCTGGCCTTGCCCAGAGTCTTCTACTGCTTTCCCATCCGTACCCTCTGCTGCCTTCAGGATGGCTCAGCAGCTCCGTTTCTGTGCATGCTATATTCTATCTTATTGACAATTACTCGCCAGCTCCCAACAGTTCAATGCCTCCACATCTTCTCCAGAGTAAAACTAATCATCTTTTCATGGTGAGTAGCCCCTTCCGACCTGACCCGTCAATCTCCATGCTCCCGCCCCCTCTGCTCAATCCTCCTCCTCTGCACCAGGAGCCCTCTCTCAAATTTCAACTCCAACGTCCTCCACGTGAGGCCCTCCTGGATAGCTACAAAGGGACTTCCCAAGAGTAATCCAACAGCTGAACTGTCATTATCTGCAGTTTCTTCTGAGCACGGGAGGCAGGTCTCACTCATGTCCTCGATTTCGAATGTCCAGTACAATGCCCGACCCCAGCAGGTGCTCAGTTAAGTTTCCGGAATGAATGTATGAGGAACACGGTGAAGAGAAGGAAGGAATAATGGGGAAGCTTTCTAAGAAGCTGGAAAATCGCCCTGAGCTGTGCAGAGGGCCATAGGGTTCGAGAGCTGACGGGAAAAGGAGACCCAAGCTGGCAGCACGCACAAGGCTCACAGCCACTGAACTGTCGTTCATGGACTAGTTCTTATATCTCCAAAACAAGAAGGGAAAGAAAGCATGGGAGGGGCGGGGTCTTTCAATCCACAAGGAGAAACAGGAGTGAAGATAATTTATTGGTCCCCAAGAAGCTTTGTGTAAGGCTGAATAAAACTATCTCAGTTTTCTGGAACCTTCTAGCACCTCCTGACTAGCCACAAGGGAGGCACCCACCATCTACCACCAAACACACCAGAAAGAACCTTGGCTGGTGTGGCGTGGCCTCTGCCCTTGTCGGGACCCATGAAAAGGCCTCAGAGGCGGCCCTCCCTGCCTCTCCCAGAGCCCTCCGTCCCTATCTAGCAAGTACTGCAGACATTCATCTGCATGTCCAGGACTGCACCCCCTCCGTTCTAGACTGCAGAGCTGCCCCCTTCCTGGCCTTGCCCAGACTCTTCTACCTCTTTCCCACCCATACCCTCTGCTGCCTTCAGGATGGCTCAGCAGCTCCGTTTCTGTGCATGCTACATTCTGAGCAGAAAAACCCACCGTGATGCAGCGCACCAATTTTGCAAATCCCAAGGTAAGTCTGTAATGCACGATAATCGAATGGAATGAGTATAAACTTGGAGTCCCCTGGACTCGGGTCTGAATGCCCCACTCAACAAGCATCTAGAGGGAGGAGCTGGCGCTCCGTCCCCAGGGCCAAACTTAGCGCAGCAGCCCACCCTAAGGCGCTCATTCTCACAGGATGCAGAGGTGGGGGAGGAGGAGGGGGAGGAGAGTGGAGGGAAGAGGAGGGTGCTCCCGGGGCCCAGAGCCCAGGAGGCAGAAGCTGCTGAGGACTGGGAGGATGGGCCCCCTTCCTCCCCCCCTCAGGAATGCTGTTTGCTTACAGAAGAAGCTGGGACTTGTTGCCATTAGCAGTATTCCAACCCAAGCCTGTGCTGATGCTTAGCAGATAAGAAAACCAGACCAGAGACAGGTCAGAGAGGAATTTAGCACCAGAGCCCCAGAACCCACTCCCTTTGCCCTTCCCTCCACAGAGGCCACATGGGGGGGCTGCCCAGGACTCCTCAGGGCCCGAGGAACACTGACGAGGGCTCACGTGCACCTGACTACAGAAGGCAGGGCCTGGGGGTCACTTTGTCTTTGCTCTACACCCAAGAAAACCAGACCATCAAAGATGACACCGGGAGGCCACCGGGGGGCCGCCTGGGGGCTCAGTCAGTTGAGCAGCCAACTCTTAGTTTCAGCTCAGGTCATGATCTCAGGGTCCTGGGATGGAGGCCTGAGTCACGCTCTAGCTCAGAGGGGAGTCTGCTGGAGGATTCTCTCTCCCTCTGCCCCTCCCCCTCTCCGTGCACACATGCACTCTTTTCCTCTCCCTCTCTAAAATTAATTAATGAAAAACAATAAGACACCAGAACTTTGCGCATAGATTCCCTCCTCCTCCGTGGGTAAGGACGGAAGGTGGGCGCGGCAGGGAGGGGGAGTAGCCAGAGCGGAGGCTGGAGGGGAGAAGCAGAGCAGCTCACCCAGGATCTTATCAACCACACTGAAGAATGTGGATTTTAGTTGAGGGACAAGGGGAGGCCACCTGGGGGTGGAGGGAGGATGACATCATCGGATTTGTATTTTAAAGAGATCACCCTTTCTGACCCCACCTGGACGGGACAGGAGAAGTGAGCTGCTGCAAAGCAGCCCCGATGACCCAGGAGCTGGCTTGCAATCTTAGAGAGGGCAGAGTCCCAGGCCAGGCTAGGGAGAAGGTGGGTAAATGCCACAAGAAAGGGACAAATGAAGGCACAGGCGGCGCCCCCCGGATCTACTACAGCACACAGCCCAGCTCAGACAGAAGCAGGAGCCCATGCCCCCTGCAGCCACTTCCTGCCAAGTCAGAAGTGCCCCAGCATCGCCGGGCCTCTCCAGCTTAGCTCCCAGGCGTCCTGTATCGCCCAGACCAAAGTGCCCAAACGGGTCTCCTCCTCTAAGATACCAGCCCTGTCTTCCAGGCCACAAGATAACATTCTTAACCAATGACTCAGTCACCAATCAGGGCAGAAAGCAGAGCGAGAAGCCGGCCCCGTCGCTCCATTCAAGATCTACCACTGGCGTAGGTGTGCCCATCGGGCCTAGAGAGAAAGATCCTCATGGCCTTTAGAACCCCAGCAACCCCTGTGCCCGACGCCTCCCAACTGTCCTTCCAGCCCCACCTCTCCTGTCCCCTGCCACTCTCCATTCTAGACACAGCTCCCCAGGAGGCAGCCTCTGCTCCTCGGCCAGCTCTCCCCATCAGCTGGGCGGCCTTTCCTAACACCCCAGTAGATTATTCATCTAGCTCCCTGCCCTCCCCTCCTCCCCAGACCGCTTCCAACATCATCTGCCTTATACCTGAACCACTGCTTCTCTGCCTGTCTTCCCGACAGCTGTCAGACTCCTCGAAGGCAGGGACTGTCGCCTCCTCCCCCCAGACCCCGGGCGCAGGTGCTACCTGAGCCCGGGGTTCACAGAGAGGGCCCTCAATCAGTGCTTGTGGAAGTGAGCCGAGCTGCTCATGACCCGTGGGTTCCCGACTCACGTTGTGTCTTCTGGAGCCGGGCTGTCCAAGAAAACCACCAATTCCCAAGGTGACCCTCCCAACCCCTCCTGTCCAGTGTTGGGGGGCAGAGAGCACACAGTTTTCACTCCATGGGAAGAGGCCAGGCGGGGAGGCCCCCAGCTGGATCTGCAGAAAGTCATCCAACACTGGACCCTTGACTTTGCTTAGAACAGGTTCGGTATTTACGTAGTGAAATCATACATGGGCCTCACGTCCTCGGTGAGGAGCTCTCCCTCAGCCACCACCGAGGGGACACTGCACAGAGAAGCCCGCCACTCCAGACATGGGGTGGTGTCCCCTCCCACGGAGCCAGGACTGAACCCCAGAGCCGCCCCAGGTGTGACAAGGTTGGCACAGCCGCTTGGCCACCTTCCCATTAGGAACGATGCAAGGGGCCCGCAGACCCTGCCCCCCCCGCCCACGGCATCTCCAGGGCCCACCAGACACGGCCCATGCACATGATGGGCAACCTGAACCCTTCGGTGGCCTGCGGCGGACTTACTCCTTCCCTCTGGTTCTGCTGATAGGACGCTTTTTCTCTCCTCAAGCATGTGAGCAGTTTGCTGAAACCCAACGCAGAAAAATAACCATACTGAAAAGATCTAATTATACGGCCGCCGTCTCAGCGGGAAAGTGCGGCGCGCTGGGTTTCCTGAGTCCACATCGTGAGGGCGGGAAACGCAACCCCAGATGAGAAACTAGGGGCAATTTCTGAAGACCACCGTGCCCAGACCCGCCAGGCCGACAGCAGCTTGTTATTCCGAGTGATGTTTAAGTAATACAAAGTACACACACACACACACACACACACACACACACACACACACAAGCTCTGAGTAGTGTGGCCACTACCACCAACAGCCATCCCAACGCTGTCCCTGCTGGACTGAGTGCTCCAAGGCCCCAGATGGGTCCCAGGCACCACCGGGTCCCCGCCGCCCGACACCCCAAAGTGCTGAATAACACTGGTGAACTGGAGTCAGGAGGCAGGTCCCAGCCTCCCAAAAGGTCCGAAGTCCAGGGATTAAACAGCAGACTCTCTGCCAGCCATTCGCAGAGGGCCTGCCATGAAGACCAATAATCCTGCCCCTGATTGTTCAAACAGAAGGGACGTTGCTGTAGTCTGTGGCCCCCCTGAGCAGGCAAAGGCTGCAGAGGCTCGGAAGAGGTGGCTTCCAGGACGCATCCCCGACCTCCTCCACCTCATCCTCCTCCACCTCCTCCTCCTCCTCCTCCTCCTCACCGGTGCCCCCTTGCAGCTAAATCTGAGGTTTGTTTCTAAGAGACACTGGCCAGGGGTCAATCTTCCTGAATCGATCTAGCGGTCATTTAGGTCAACTCTGATAGTGAGCTTCATCACTGAAAGGAGACAGCCCTTCCAAACAGTGATAACTTATTCATAACCTTCCCAGAAGGCGTCTTAGAAGGAAGCCGCCTCAGGACGCAGCCAGACAGGCCCTAGAACTGCAGACCTATCACTTAACAGAACAAACTCGGCCCAGCTGCCTTGGCCCCCCCAGGCCTTAATTTCTCCATTTATAAAAGGGAGGGGCTCCCAGCTCCCCCCAGGACAGCTGGGAGTACTTGAGAGCTTGTGGGGGTGCAGGCCTCCCCCCGCCAGGTCTAGCTGACAGCCCCGGTTCTGCGATGTGGTCAGAGCACTGCTCCACTCACAGAACTATTGTGAAGATCACAATAGGCGAGCAGAGGAGCGAAGGAGCGGTGCTTGGTGGCGCCCCGGGCCTGTAGCCCCAGACCCCCCTCTCCACAATCTTTGCCTCTTCTCTCAAGAAGTCTGTGTCGCCGCTGAGCTCAGAATGAGTCAGTCACACGCACTGCCCTCACACAGCCCACTTCGGGGGGGGGGGGGGGGGGGGNTCCTGCCTAGCCTCACTCAACATGATTTATTCCACCCCAGGAATGCAGCTCATTTCCCAGAATTTTGTAAAGAACCTTAGTTAAAGAGTTTGATCTTGCAAGAGACTCCATTTACAGGCTCAGCTGGAGTGGAGGAGGAGACTGGGGTTCGGCTCAGACCTGTAGGCGGGAACCACACAAAGTCGGGGCTGGAAGAGGCGCCCTGAGCATCTCATCCTGGAGTGCCAACATTTTTATTTCAACCCACAGCAAAAAAAAAAAAAGAAAGAAAGAAAAAGAAAAAGAAAAGAAAAGAAAAAAGAAAATTTTAATTTAAAGGTTTTTAATCCCAAATACTCACACAAACAGGTCCAACAAAAGCTCCACAAAATGATACATACTTGCCATTCACCTTGGCATTTTCCATTGGAGTCTACTTTGTTTGGTGTCTAAAAACACTGGTGCCACCTGTGAAAGTAACTTCATGACCCACCAGAGGTTTCAGCTGATGGTGTGAAAAGCGCCAATCTGACTCAGCTGTCACTGGGTAGACGAGGCTCGGACTGGTCCAGTGAGTCGCCCAAGAACCACGAGTTAGGCCAAGCAGAAGCTCGAGGCCAAAGCACTGTGGGGGTCAAACATCCAGCGGGTAGGACAGCAGTCACCTGCCATGTGCTGGCTGTGCCCACCGCCCACTGCTCCACCACCTGACCCTGACAACCTCAGCAAAGCCCTGCAGGCAGCCTGTGGCCCTGCCCTATTCCTCTTCCCCACCCTCCCCTTCAAACACGCACTCAGAGGCTCAGAGAAGTGCAGCAAACTGCATGGATATGGGCATTTAGTAAACATCCTCTGAGGACCCAGAGCCCGGGGCGGGGAGATGGCAAGGGCAGCCATCTCCCTCGGTATGCAGGATCCCAGCAGATCCGATCCGCTACAATCAGAACATCACCCCTCCAAGCCCCAGCCCTAAGCTAAAGAGACGCTCAGAAGTGACATGACATTAACAGCTTAATGCAAGAAAGATCACTATCCTACAGGGATGAGCTGGGAGAGGGTATTCTCTGTGCACTTATATCCCTGGGGTGGCATAACCTAACCCTGTAATGAACAGGCCCGCATGCCTGCTGATAGCCTGCTGATGCCATCTCTTTACACACACACACACACACACACACACGTGCACACACGCTCTATAAGCACGAAACCCAAAGTTCTCTCTAGATCAGTGGTTCCGAACACTTTCATCCAGTGAGGACCCCTTTGAGAATCAGTGGAAGGTGGTGAACCCTTTGCACAGCACCTCCCGGACCTCACCGAGACATTCAAGTACAGTCCGTGGCCTTTCAGAAGCCCCCAGTCACATTTCAAAGGCAAAAGGACACCGGAGTGGCCTCCTACTCCACCAAGGCGACAAGAACAAAGACTGCAGAGGATTTTCTTTCTTCCTTACCCTCCAGAGGAGTAATCAGGATCTCACAAAAGGGGTCATAGGGGGCAAAAGACAAACTCTGCAGGAAGACAAGCCAACAGAGAAAGTTGCAGTGGCAAGTGGGGGACTCAGGATGGAGGGAGCAAGTGGCCATTTCCCCGGAGCTGCTCAGGATCACCCTGGACTGTGGGACTAGGACATCCCAAACAGCCAAGAGCCTCTCCTTCCTACACCTCCATCACTGGGGACAATTCTCCAGTGAGCCAGCAGGTGCCAGCCCCGGGCACACAGGCTCCCTGGAGGATGGAGCCAAGCTCTCCAGAGAAACGGTGGCGGGAGGGGGGGGGTGGACAAGTAGCACCCCAGGGCCTTTGGCATCCCTGGGGAAAATCATCCAAATACTAGTCACAGAGTGAAGATAAAACCCACGTATCTCCCACTTTACAGAAAAAGTCAATTCCTAGAGAAGGCTACTGAATTAATAGAGAAGGCCGTGGAGCACCCGCACCTGCAAGGCAGGCCCGACCCCGCTGTCCTTGAGCAGGAAGCCGGGCTGCGGGGATGACCTCACCACGTCCTTCACCAGGAACCTGGCGGCTGCTTCTCTTACCACCCGCCAAGAACTGCTCCTTTGCCCGGGCCACGGTCGGCTTCCAAAGGGGTCAAGGCTGAGCTGCATGCGAGAAGGGAAGAGCAGTGGCCCCCGCCCCATGCAGCTGCCAGATTGGGACCGAACCCATGCCACAGACCCGTGCACACACACATACTGGACACACGCAGACATGGGCACGCGTACACACCCGTGAGTGGACAGCCCAGGGATGCGGGATCGGAGCAGAAGGTGACGCGCGTGGAGTCGGGCCGCCGGCCGCCGAGCCCCATAATGTCTGGGGATGTCATTTAAACGCCCCAAACCTCCCTTCCTTCATCTGTAAAATGGGCGTCACGAGGCCCACACCCCAGGGCCATGCTGACAAGTAAATGCCAGCACTTGGTGCTTCTGACCAGAGATCTCGCCGAAGAGGAAACTGAAGCCCAGAGTAGCTAAACGACTCGCTCCAGGGCACACCAGGCAGAGCAGGTGATGAGGAGGCGAGCATGTGAGGTTGGTCGAGAAAGATCATCAGGAAGGGGAAGGGGTCTGAGGTCACCCACTGCCACCTGCCCCGCCACACGCGTGGTAGAAGCGGTTCTCCTGGCTGGTACCTAGCCCCTGCGGCAGCCGCTGTTTCCCTGGCAAACTCCTTTTTAACCTGACTGCCCCCTGCCCCCCCACCCCTCTCAGCTGTCCCCTTCAGATCCCACTGAAGAGCCTGGAATTTAAAGCTCCTGTAGTTGTCAGAGACTTTCTACCACAACCAATTCGGAATGTCCCAGGTCCAGGAGCACAAAGGCTGCCTGGTAAAGCCCCCGGAAGAGCTCTGAATCCTGCCCCTGATCTTTGCTCAGGTCCACACTCAGTATCACATTCTTCAGATTCTTGTTTGAAAGCCAGAAGGGGGGAGGGGGCGGGGCCTCCACTATTTCAACCTAAAGATAATTAGAGCCTGTGACTTGTTTTAAAGGGGAAGTGGGCCAGCCTTTCCCAGCCTCCCTTGAGTACAGGTCTGCCGAGGTGTGTGATACTGCAACCGTCCTCGCATGTGGGGCTTTGCAGCCTGGAAGTGGCCTCACTTTGAAGACACCGAGGCTCCGGCGCACACAGCTATTAGGTAGTGGGCAGGGATGCTGCCAGATCCTCAGTCTCACCCTCAGAGGCCGCTGTCCATTCCTTCTCTGGCGCGAGGCTTGAAGGGCTAGCCAGAAAGTCAGCAGAACTCCAGCTGGTCTGGAGGAAGGAGTCTGGTTGGAGGTGAGAAGTCCCATACTTATGGGGTCCTGTAAATGCCACACTGCCCAGTGGCCAGTAATTAATCCCATAATGGGGGCACCTGGGTGGCTCAGTGGGTTAAAGCCTCTGCCCTCAGCTCAAGTCATGATCCCAGGGTCCTGGGGGGCGCCCAGCATGGGGATCCCTGCTCAGTGGGAAGCCTACTTCCTCCTCTCTCTCTGCCTGCCTCTCTGCCTACTTGCAATCTCTCTGTCAAATAAATAAATAAAATGTTTAAAAAAAATTAATCCCATAATGAGGCATTTTTCACGAGCACTTGGCACAACACAGCCACCTCTTCCTCAGCCTGGCGAAGGCAAGAAACAGTCAGTGGACGGCGGGCCGGGCTCTGGGCAGAAGGCAGGCCTAGAGCAGGCTGCTGTGGGCTGGCAGGCGGCTCGGAGGAGGCGGCACTGGGAAGCAGAGGGAGAAACGCTAGTTTCCGGCAGGAACCAGGCGGACCAGACCTCACACGCCTGGCCACGCAAACCCATCTGCTGCCCACTGATATGTCTCAGAGACACAGGGAGGGCTGCACTTTACACCTGGGGGCCCCATAAGCCAGCAAGGAAGCACCGGGCCTCGCTGCTTTAAGGCTGTGTACAAAAGCATGACCTACAAACCCCCCACTTCACAAACATCGCCCCCTCCAAGCCCCCATTGAATATGTTCATTGGATGAGAGGGTAGGAGAGGCAATGAAAGCAGATATGGGCCTCCAGGAGCAGGCGGGAGGATCTGAGCTCTCACTACCTGGGGCTGGGGCGCAGCACTCAGGTTCTTTGAATCTCAGGTTTCCCAACTATAAAATGGGAACATTAATACCGCCCCCCATCATGGGATTGGGAGATTTTCATTGCAACAACCTGAGCCTGACTTCAAACTTTATATTGACAGAAAAAACTGATGGGAATAGACATTTTAAAATGGATAAAAATAGACATTTATAACAGACTGGCACTGTGCTGGACAAATTGTGTATAAATAGGGGCGTCCGCTAACTCAGCTTGTAGAGTCATGTGACTCTCGATCTCATCAGGGTTGTGAGTTCAAGCCCCACATTGGCATAAAGCTTACTTAAATTTTTTTTAATTTGTGTATGAAATCAAGCATATAAACAATAGAGTCTAACTTTAACAAACATCAAAATCCTCTATGGGGACTCTCATTTTCCTCATCCCACACACAAGGAAAACAAGAGCAAAAAGGGTGCGCGGCTTACCAAGGTCAAAGAGCCAGCAGGTGAGAGAAACAGGATCAGGACAAAGGGTCCAATTCCAGAGACCGCTCCCTATTCTGTTAAGTATGAGACACCTACACATGCCAATGGTTAAGGCTCTGATCCCAAAGCAATAAAGCTTTCTTCCCAAGGTCATGCACAGCCAAGTGCGGGCACAGATGCTAAGGCAGCACGCTCAGGAGAATAGATTCACCCGTTTCTCAACCATACGTTAAGTGCCGACCATGGGCGAGGCATGGTACAAGGGTCCCAGGAGCAACGGGGGAAGCAATCCCCAAAAGCAGGTCAGCACAGACAAGTGCCAAGAAGCCCCTGGTCCAGGGCAGTGTTGACACGGCAAGGCAAGCACCGTCCGGCCGCAACTAGGATTTTACATTTGGATTCCTACACCAGCATTCTGTGACATGTTGCCCATCACTCTTGCAAGAACAGGCTTTGTGGCTCATCAGAGGGAAGCCATCTCCAAGAACAACTGGCTGCTCGACAAGAGCTGGGTGAGGGGTGCGATCACCCCGGGAGGAAGGCACAGAAGGCTGGAAAGGATAACCCCATCCCCTCCACCAGCCCGGTTACCCTGCGTCTGGATCAGAGGCACTGGTCAGCAGACAGGAGGAAGCAGGAGAGAAGGAAAAGGTGCTCTGGTGAACGAGGGGCAGGTGAGCAGACAGGAGAGGGCAGGGAGACTGACAGGGACTGGGACCCACCTGTCCCAGTGGAAGTTTGAGGGCCTTCCCATGTTAGCTACTCAGAGGACACTGACGTGGGTTTGATTAGCCGCCCTTTACGGAGGAGGAAACGCGGCTCGAAGCAGTGAAATAAAAACCTGGGGAAAGGGACGCCTGGGTGGCTCAGTCGGTTAAGCGGCTGCCTTTGGCTCAGGTCATGATCCCAGAGTTCTGGGATCAAGTCCCGCATCCGGCTCCTTGCTCAGTGGGGAGCCTGCTTCTCTCTCTGCCTCTGCCTGCCACTCCGCCAGCTTGTGCTCTCTCCCTTTCTCTGAAAAATAAATAAAATCTTAAAAAAAAAAAAAAACCCAGGGAAATCACGAGAAGTCCCTCGCACCTGGAAGAATGGAATGACTGGCCCTGGATTATTAGAGAGACCGCCGCTGATACACACGCCCACTCCCTTCTCCCATCACGGACTGAGCTGCGTCCCACACCTCCCCAGATTCACCTGTTGAGGCTTTACCACCCCAGGACCTCCAGATGGGACTGTCTGGGTGATGGGCATTTACAGAGGTGATGAAGGTCAAACGAGAGCATTCGGGTGGGCTCCCCAATCTGCCCGGTGTCCTCGTAAGCAGGGCAGGACAGGAGCCACCAGGGCTGCGTGTGCGCAGAAGGCAGCCAGCTGCAAACCAAGAAGAGGCCTCGCTCGTGGACTCCCAGCCTCCAGGGCTGAGGGAGGGAGAGCCCTCTTGTCCGAGCCAGCCTTGGGGACTCCCAGCACGCCCTCGCCTGACTGTGGCTCGCCTGCCTGGCTGCTGTCTGGTTCGCCCTCCCAGAATGTAAACCGCAGATTCTGGTTTCATGCAGACACGCGCCCCACACCTAAGCAGTCTCCAGTACACCCCCAGCACTTACCCATATTTAACGAACAAATAAACTGAGTGAAAATAACCCAGCTGCTGCCTCTAGAGTCACCCACTCCCTTGCCCACAGCCCGCTGACTCCTTCTGCTTTATCTAACTCCCTCGTCCGTGTAGCCACCCCCCCCATCCAACATAGGAGCTGGCATCTCACTGCAGAAAGTATAAATTCCAAGTTAATCTCTAGCTCACAACCACCACCAAACACTAGTGCAAACCAGGTGACAGGAGAGAATCTACCAAGTGCTGAAACACCCAGCGTGTGTTGAATTCTTATACCAATTTTCGGTGAATCTGTAAAACGAGTAAGGTTAGGTTTAAGGCACTGGTTTGGGTTCGGTTTGGTTTTGGGTTTTCTGAGTGTGTGTTCAACGGGTGGCATTGAGGACGGGGACAGAAACTCTGATCACCCAACGTCAGCCCCGAGCAGCCCAGTTACTGACCCAGATCGCACCGCAGGCTGCAGAGGGGGCTCGGGGCGATGGACCGAGCCTGAACCACAAACAGGGCCGGAAGTGTCCCGCGACCCCATCTGGGGTCTGCCCCCGCCCTCTTGAGAATTCCCGGGGCGGGGGGGGNTTCCTGAACAATTAAGGACCACTCTCCTGCTCTCTAGGAAGAGGATGGCATCCAGGGCAGGCTCCCTTGAGCCAGGAGCTGAGGGACAGGGACAGGGACAGTGCAGGGCTGAACAGGCAAGAACACCTGCAAGCTAGCCACTGATCTGGAACGAGAGAAAATACCAGAGCAAAGACATTGCATGCCAGGTTCTAGACCCCTGACCACCCATCTTCTCCCCTCATGCCCAGCCCAGCCCCAAAGAACTCCCTTACCGTTACAAACATCTATCTGCTCCAAAATTGCCACTAGGATTCTGAAACTTTCTCTTCACAACAAAACTAAACTGTTGCAACTTGTTGCTACAATCCGGCGACTTCCCCCAGCAGCCGCAGGAGCCACAGCAGAGCCCAAGTGGCCAGCCCGCGGCTTCTGGACATTTCTGAGACTGCCCCTGCCCATCATGCCCCTACTGCCTCCTACCCAGTCTGTCTCTCAGTAGGGCGGGGGGGGGGGGNNGGGTATTTCCGCAGCCTCCCCTCGGACAAGACTCCTTGGAGCCTCTGATCCTTGCTTCTTCTCCAGGGAAGACCAGCCGGGGCCCAGCTAAGAGCACGCAGGCAGAGCAGCCAGGATGGTCTGTCACCTGCCCTCCCTTAGGACCAACTGCAGACACGTGAAGAATGGCCACATGAGGTTAAAGGTGATGGAGGTAGCCAAGGCAACGCCAGGGAGCCGGCAACCTCACTCTGAGTAGCCATCGCACTACAAGACGGAGGCCCCATTCTGCAGCCCGAAGCTCTGCTCCTTTCATTAATTCCTGGCCCCTAGTGCAAGAGGAGGCCTTGGGGACCAGCCCGACCTCTCACTGTCAAGTGAGGAAACCCAAGTTCAGGAGCGAAGGGTATCTACAAAATTACATGTGGGTCTGGAATCAGAGCGTCTCAGGTTGTGAATACCTGCTCAGTCTTCTCATCTGTAAAATGGGGGTAATTTCCTACCTCATGAGAAGGAGGAGGTAAGACTTACACGAGATAATCCACGTAAAAGCACCAGCACTGTGCCTAGTACACAGCACGTGCTCAACAAAACATAACTACTGGTACTTTTACTCTCATTAGCACAGATGGGACCTCAACCCAGACCTCCTGATTGTCAAGCCAATGCCCTCCCAGCAGAGCCTCTTCCTTCCTTCCTTGCTCCCCACCTTCCCCCCCCCCCGCCCCNGCCCCAACCAGGCAATTCTAGCCTCTGGGAGGCTGGCTCAAGATGATCAGAAATCCCCAGTCACCTAGGGTTGGACGGGCCTGCCTCCTGGGATGAGTCGTCTGCCCATCCCACCTCCCTCCGCCCCGTGTCCCGTGTCCCAACTTCCTGTCACAGAGTAAGACTCCTGAGGATGGAGATGGGCTCTCTGCCCTCCACCCCTACTGAAGCCCCATCAAACCCAGCATGGTGAGGGCTACGTAGCAGGAGCCCAGGGAGTCTTTTGATGACTGAGATCTGCCAAATTTGGGGTCAATTCCCTTATCCCCAATAGCTGGTCTTAAATATTAAAAGTAGATGAAAACTAGGGGCGCCTGGGTGGCTCAGTCAGTTAAGCGTCTGACTCTTGATCTCAGCTCGGGTCTGGATCTCAGGGTCCTGAGTTCAAGGCCCCATGCCGGGCTCCATGCTGTGTAGAGCCTACTTTAAATTTCCAGATGAGTGCCTGGCATGTGCGCTTTGTCAAGTGGAGAGATGAGTAAATGGCTGCCTGGGCCTCTTGGTCCCCAAGCTTACAAAGGCAGCAGTGAAACCAAACACTCGTACAACCAGGAGCCGCCTCTGCGCCAGGCCCGGGTGAGAACCTCGGGATCTAGACTTGAGGAAAGACTCCACCTCTGACCCCCCAGGTCCTCTGACCTCCAGGTCCTCAGTCCAGTGGGTTCTAGCATCTTCTCCCCCATCCCAGACCATTTGGGTTAAGTCACCCAAACCAGTTCCAACGCGTGTCTTTATGTTTATCAGACAGGAAGCTCCCTCTCCAGCCCAGTGACTTCATGCAAAACACAGGAAATGCGGTGGCTTTTGAACACAGGCAGCTCTAAATAAAGGAGCCTCTACGGCTCTGTAACAGCCTTTTTAAAAACTGCTTCATTAATGCAGCTCAGATCAGTGTGACAAGGTAAACTGTACTGTGTGCTAAGAAGGATGCGAAGGTTGAGACGGTGACAAGCTCAGCCTCCAACCCAGGAGACCGACCTTCTGGCAGGTTCCTCGGCCATCCTCATCCCCACACTCTGTTATCAAGGGACAGACTTGTTGGACGCATTTAAAATCTTTAAAACCTGACCACATATTTCCTCTCGCCCCCTGAGGACAGATGATGTTGACGAGAACATGAAAAAGTAGGAAGGACGGGGAAGGAAAGAACTGGACCGCTTTATGTATCTTTACATGTAAATTACAAGCCCGGGGAAAAAGCAGACACCTCCCTGTGGCTGGCAGGGAAACTGAGGCGGTGGTCTAACAGCTGGAGAAAAGGCGAAGAAGGGCTGCTCCCAGCTCTGCCTGATCCCAAAGCCCTTGTTTCCTTCCCTCCACCAGGGGTTTTGCATGGAAAATACGAGAAATCGATCTCCTCAGTCCTTACAGAACTTAAAATTACTAGAAATGAGGACCGGGTGATGGACAGTGGGAAGCCAGTATGGCCCTCTGAACGGCCCACCCTGCTGGCTGGCGCTACCCCATGTGAAATATTGATTTTTGAGCTGTGGGAACTTTCAGCTGAAGGGGCTCTGTCCAACTGGAAGAGGTTCAGAGAAACCGAGAACACTTCCCACCCAATTTCTTAACCGTAGCGCCCCTCCCCCCCAAAAGAAAAAGACGAAGAGTGTGGAAGAGTAGACTCTTGAGGAAAGATTAAAGGAGCTAAGTATGTGTGGCTCAGCTAAACAGTGCATAAAGGCCAAGAAAAGGAAGATAACACTTTAAAAACACTCTTAAAGGAGGCCACGTGACTTTGAGAGGAAGGCTCTGGCGCTGAGTGAAACCAGGAGCCCAAGCTTTCTACCAACTCACAGAGCTTTGGGCAAATGGCTCCTTCTCGAATGAGGGGGTGAAATGATCCCTCAGATGCCCTCCAGCTCACACGTTCTATAATTCTAAGTAAATTCGGTAGGGGGGGGGCTTACTGTCGTTCATTTTTCTTTTAAGCAGGGCATCATTTAGACTTACAGGCCACGTGAAAGGGAAAAGTCTCGAAGATGCAAAGCTCCCAAAACGTGAATGTCTGTGGAGGTGGAGGTGAGAGGAAGCTCCCCCCCAGGGGCCCCCTTCTCCTCCGCGTGGGCCAGACTGTAAGGACCAGGAGGACCCAGGAGGCCTGGAAGAAGCCACTGGGGGTGGTGAGGGTGGGGAAGATCAGCTGCACCTTCCACTTCCCCCACAGGCCTCGGCCCAACCTGCCCCAGCAGGAAGCCACACCCTTCGGTGGCTACTTTCCGGAAGGCCCCGCAAGGCTCTGTCCAGCCCCGGTGGGAGCGATCCCGGGGAGCAGCTGGAGATGAAGAGCCACTGAAGGCCACCCAAGAGCTGCAGTCAGGCTGGGAGACACTCCCAGGAAGGCCTCGCCCTCAGCCAAAGGCCATCCAAGAGCCTCTTTTTGGGTCCACCTGCGGGGGGCCGGGGGCTGTGTCCCATTCTGGGTGCTGAATCACCGCAGGCTTGAGAAAGTAGAGGGCAGGATGGGGCCAGAGAGAGTGGCCAACAGAAGCCCGCCTCAGTTGCTTTTTAAAGAGACACACATCAGGAGCAGGAGGGCAGCTCCCCTCCTGCTTCCCAAATATTTGGTGCCTTCACAGCATGAGGTGGGGAGGTGGGGACAGGGGACAGGACACCAGGCAGCATCCAGCCTTCAAGCCATCTGCCCATGTGGTGGCAGCCCATTTTAGCCCCAGGCTCATTCTGGGTGACTCATGCCATTCCTCCAGGAGGCCCAGAGGCAGCCCGGCAGGGACGCAGGCCTGTCCGAGTCCCTGACGGGGTCTTCTGCTGGCTTCGCCGCAGCCAACTCGGTGGTGAGCAGAGCTGGCTGCTTCTCCAGCCCTCACAGCGGCCAAAGCTAAGCCAGTCTTCCCTGAGAAGGCAATCAGGGCCCTGCAATTCAAAACACCCTTTTGATCACATCTTCTCAAGAATGTGGGCTTTTCCACTGTTATTAATACATTAAAAACCACACGCCAGAAGTCTGAGGGACAACTGGGGACAGAGAGGGAAGAGGCACGCTAGTGGCTGCAGGGGCCCCGGGGTTCAAAAAAGAGAATCCAAGTGAATAAAGATCTGGTTTAGCCCTACGGTCAGAATGGGCTCCTGAGGAAAGAACAACGTTACGATTTGGAGCCAGGGGAATTGTGGGAAGCCTGGCAAGAGGGTATCCCGAAATACTTTCCAGACACACACTGCGGGCTTCCTCTTCTCATAGAGCAGAGAAAAAGCAATCATCTATCATTTCCCAGAATCTAAGGGAGGGGATCAGAACAGGCGTTTGTTTAAGGGGTTACTCTGGAAATATGATGTCACGGGGAAGAACACAGGACCCAGAATGTTCCATCCCTGAGAGCAAGTCAGTCTGTTTTGAAGACCCTTCCTCCTTCCTTGCACACGATAGGCACTCAGTATGAAACTGGGAATTGAAAGCAATGCATTTGGAAGTTGAAACCTACAAGACTGGCCAGAAGACCCCCTGATTTTGACAGGTCATAAAACTAAAAAGGCCATGTCGTGAAGAGTAATGCTCACCCCTCCTCCTGCTTCCGGGGCCCTCCTCCCTTTCCGGAGGCAGCCACGATGACCAGCATCTCTCTTTCCATGCGGAGCCCAGGCAACACGCTATGTTTTACAAAAAGGGGAGCATGTCACATATGACTTCGCACCTAGTTTTTTCCCCTGGCAACGTATCTGGCAGAGCACGCCCTATGAGCACTTACAGATCGGCCCCATTTTTCTAAGAGCTACACTGCAGGATCCCCACTGGAGAGCTGTGCCATGATTGATCTGACCCTTCTGACGGGCAGTTTGCTTTTTTCCTGTCTTTTTTTTATGACAGTGCTGTAAAGAATATCCTCGGACACTTCCTTTCGCATTATCTGAATTTATCTGTGGGTTGAATTCCTAGAAATTAGTCAGAGGGACTATGCTCTACCAGACACTGCCAAACTACCATTAACAAGACAGTTTCTTACAACTTTTTCTCCATCCGTGTAGGGCACGAGAGCATGCCTTCACCACTGGGGCATCTCGGAGAAATCAAAATTACTGCATTTTCCAGTTTCCCAGGCACTCTTGTATTTAATGGGTGGGAACAGAAACCGGCATCATATCTTGTTAAGATGACAGGGCCCTTTCTACCAAAATCAGATTTTCCCCCAACCAGAGCTAGAAGCCAGGTCTCCAGACCCTCAGTCCTGTGCTCTTTCCATGTCACCCCCTAGACCTCCAAGATCACAGGAAACCAGGTTTTAGAACGAAAACCGCAGACAGTGTGCACACCTTCTGCCTGGGCCAGAGCCCTGAAACAAGGCTATTCGGCACAAGCTCATCACTAAGTGCGTCCAAAATCATCAGCAGATGCCCCACCCACCCACCTGGGCCTCACAGTCCACAAGCACTGGACACACTCATGCACACACACAAACACCCCTTTTGAGAAAGCAAAGAGCACTGAGCAGGAGCTAGGAGCACCCGCCATCTGCCCTTCCCTTCCCTGCTTTCTCACCTGAGGATCCAGGGAGTTGAGACCTGTTATTTACATATTTTCTGAAAAACGGACATAGCCACAGTATATGAGGCCCTTCACACACACCTTACTTCTTTTAGTTCCCACACCTAACCCTTCGGGATAGGTACTCATTCCCATATGACAGAGGAGGGCCCTGTGGCCCCGGGAGGAGAAACCAGACTTGCCTAAGGTCATAAAGCTAATTAAGTGGAAGGGTTAGGATTTGAACTCTCTAACTCCCAGGCCCATGACCCCATGCTTCCCAGCTCTAAGGCTGCCATTCTGGAAGTCACAGGAGCACCCCACTTCCCAGGGGGCGACCAGGGCTCCATTCCGTTGTCGCCAGGGGACTCGAGCCCAGGAGTTCAGCGCACTAAGGGTTAAGGCCGAGAGGCAGTGACTCTCTGGGGCTGCACAAAGGGAAAATGCACTTCCTGCCCCTGCGGGCAGAGATGCTGTTTTATGCTCAGCAAATTAGGACGTTTGTTTAATTAAGACGACACACAGATTTTGTTATTCTAAATATTTTTGGAACATGATGCTTGGGAGGAAGCTGTCAAGGCATGGATTTTTTTTTTTCCTCTCCTTGGCTTTGAGTTTCTTTCTCCCCCTTCAAGGGAAGGGTAAGGCCAGGCTCAGAGGAAAACAACAGCCAACCCCTCCCCTCCTTTTGAAATAAAGATGTCAAGCTGGTAAGGGCTGTCTTTAGTACTTGATTGAAGGATTAGCTAGAAGAGGAAGTGAAGAAAGCACAGCGAGCCAGGTTTCTAGCAATACCCTAGCAGGCTGCACAACAATGCCGCATTTTCCGGGTGTGCTTTTCTCCTTCTCAAAAGCTAACAGATCCTCGTTTTGTTTTTTCTGGAGCAAGAAGAGGCAAAAGGCAGCCTGTGATTAACATGCGTCCTTCATCCTGCAAGAGGGAAGGTGTCCCATCTCCCACTCCTCAGATTAAAAAGTTTAAAAAAATTAAAAAAAAAAAAAGATGTGAAAACCAGAGAGCGGGGACCCTGATCCTCTCTTTCCTCTACCCGCCTGTGCCCCTCAGGCAAGCAGCCCCACAGACTGCGCCTCAGGAGCCGATGTGCCCTTCCCCGCAGAGCCTGTCAATCCAGGCTCCTGAATCTTCGCTGAGTGTGAAAAGCGGAGCACTTCGGGGTCACCCACAGCCAAGTGGGGGGCACAGTGACCCTCAAGTTACACAAAGCAATCTCCTGCTTGCTCAGTTAAGCACCACAGGAGGCCTCACTTTCCAACACCGAAGGCTCGCCTCGGTTTCCCAGATCTGTAGTGTGCCCCTCCTTCCCAGGCAGCTTCCCTCCTGGCCTGCCTGGCTCCAGACAGAAGTGGTGGCCCCTCTCGGGAATTTCTGTCTCTGGTGCTTGGGACACTCCTCACAGGCTGCCTTCACAGTTCAATCATTCAGACACTACTTCCCCCGGGGTTGGGGGCGGGGGATACTGGGAACTCCCGGAGGGCAAAGGCCTCTGGCATCTGGGCCGAGTGGGCTGGCTCCTTGCTCTCAGTCCCCATGACTCACTGTACCTTTCTAAGGACCATGTCATCTTCGCCTCACATTAGAGTCATCTGCAGATTTGTCTCAGCATTCCCTAAGTGCCCGAGGGCAGGGGCCAGGTCTTACTCAACCTCACCCCCCCACCACCTGGCAGAGTCCCTGGCACAGAGCAGTCAGTTAAATATTTGCTCAATTACACATCTATGTACCCTCCCCCTGCACCTCGCAGCTTGGTATATAAGTTGACTAATATTAATCGAGTGATTGTCTAAACAGGCCTTAAAGCAGCCTCGCTCCTCACCAAAAGGGGAATAACCCACCAGGTGAGGTTATCGGGCAGGTCTCAGTGGTGTCAGAAATGGCCACAGTGTTGCAGGAAGGAGCGAAGGCTCTCTTCCCCTTCAACAGTTACTCAACAGTTACTTTGAAATCCTCTTAAACCCAGAAAAGGATGCAGTGAAGCGAGGAGCTGTCGGGCCTCTAACCGCCCAGCGGAGAGAGGCCGCCGGTCTCCAGGACCTGCGGGGACCTGGGACTTCCCGGGAACCTTTCTCCCCACACCGGCTGGGTGGGGCCACAGACAGCAGCCGGGCCCTCACCCTGCCCCCACCTCAAAGGCAGCCGGCAACCCTGTCCCGGAGGCTCCTGCGTCGTTATAAACGACTGAGCTCCATGCAGGGATAAAGGGGTGCAGTCCTGCCCCGGGCGTGGCCCCAGGAGAGGATGGAGTGAGCCCCCCACCTCGGCACACAAAAGCGGGGGAGGCAGGGTTAACAACCCCGGATCTGGCCCGAACAGGGACGGTGCCATAGCGCAGGCCCGGTCCTCAAGGAGCAGGGCCCAGCTCCCCGCCCCGCCCGCGTGGGGCGGCCCCCAGGTGCGGTGGCATCAGGTGCGCCCCGGGCCGCGCGCAGGGGCTGCGGGCAATCGTGGGCCCTCCTCCGCCGGGTAGCGGAAGTCAAAAGTCAAGGGCTGAGGGGCTATCGGGGGGGTGGGGGGGAGTCCTCCCCGCCTCGCCCGGCACCCGCCGGGTCCCGGTTCCCCACGCACCCACCGCACCTCTCCCCGTCCGCCTCCTGCGCCCAGCCGATCGCAGCCGGGCGAATGAGGAAGTCGGGAGCGGAGGGCGGAAACGGAGCCGAGTGCAATGTCTGCAGCAGGACGGTCCGATTCTGACTCAGGCGGACGCCCTGACAGCTGCCAAACGGTCCCCGCCTGCCCGTTACCTCCGTTTCGAAAACGCCTGGAAACTTCCAAAGGAGCCGCTGCCCCCGAGTCCCCCACCTCGCGCTCGCTCGGTCGGGTCCTAGGGACAGCGGGTCCCCGGAAGGGGTTAAAAAGTTTGCCCAACTTGGGCACTTGGCGAGGCGAGGGCGGGGCGCAGGCCCCGGCCGCAGGGGGAGGTCGAGGCTCCCGGTGCCCCGCCGGGGGAAGGCGCCGGGCCGGGGGAGGGGCGGAGGGTTTCCGGGGAGCGCCGACCNCGTCCAGTCGCCACCGCCCCCGCCCGGGGCGGGACCGGCCGGTGCGGCGAGCTCACCTGAACCTGGATCTGCGCCGGGGAACGGGCGCTGCTTCTCCCGAGAGGGCTTTCTCGAGCGCTCGGGCGACGGCGGGGTGGGGCGAGCGCGCGAGGCGGGAGCTGCAGCAGGTCAGTCTCGCTCAGCCTTCCGTGCCCTGCCCGGGAGCCGCGGTGATCTGCGCGCCTCACCGCACCCAGCTCGGCTCCTCGCCGCCTTCCCGCCCCGCCCTTGCGGCCGCCCGCCTATTCCAGCCCGGCGCCGGCTCGGGGGCGGAGCCTGAAGGGACGGCACCGCCCCCCCGGACCGCCTCGCCCACTCCAGCCCGTCCCCGGCCTTGATGGACAGACGCCTGGGGCCTGTGGGAAGGGGGTGGGCGGAGCCTCTGGGCCCAGCGGGGTGGGTATTCATCCTCCCCATCCGCCCCCACCTCCACCCGCTCCACCTTCCTCCGCGCTTCCTAGGCGGGAGCCCCGCCCCCGTAGGGCGGGCCCGACGAACAGCCAGGTTCCAGGGGGAGGATTGACACAGAGAGAGTCCAATCAGGAGGAGGAGGAGGCTCGCAGAAGGCTCAGGCCGGGATTTTGGTGCATTGCCGAAGCCGGGCGAGGCCGGGCGGGAGCCGGCTGGGAAGGTCCCGGGCTCTGACACCCCGCCCCTCGAGCTGTTTTCCCGGTCTCATGTCATCCTACCAGAAGAACAGATATTAAGTACCATATATGGAAAAAGTGCTATTTTACATAATTATGATGGCCTGTGGGGCGGGCAAGGACTCAGCCCCTGATCCGGTGCGGGCGCCCTGAGTTCGATTCCTGACCCTCCCTTTAGAATGGGGACGCCGCGGTCTTCCAGCCTCCAGAGCTTTCCTCAGAGGGGTTACTGGGGTGCACTTCCAAGCCTTCTCACCTGCACGTGATTAATTCTCACAATTCCCTTTAGATATCTGTTACCAGTGTTTTCTTGGGTGCTCTTTTCGGGTAGGCAAAGAGCCACTCTTTTTGGTTACTGCTCACTACACGAGGATAAAAACTTTTTTTTTATTAAAAAAAATTTTTTTTAGGGACGCCTGGCTGGCTCAGTCGGTAGATCATGAGACTCTTGATCTAGGAGTTATGAGTTCAAGCCCCAGGTTGGACGTGGAGCCTACTAAAAAAATTGTTTTACACTTACCTTTTAATCCATCTGGAATTTAGTTTGGTTGTGGAGAGAGGGAGAAATCTGATACAATTTTCGCAATAGCCAGTTGTCCATTCCTTAGTCGTCACCTTTCCAACTTATATATGCTCGGACTTGCCTCTGAGTTCCTACCCATTGACCTTTCTGTGTGTTCCTGTACTATTTCCAAAATACTTTAATGATGGTAGCTTTATAATACACTTTATATCTAGGAGGGCAAATTTCTCATGACACTTTCCTTTTGGAATGTTCATATTATCATGACTAAACTATAACTTCAGGAAAAAAATGTATGATGTAAAAGCAAAAGAGCACTGGAAAAAAGAATTTTGCAGCCCTAAGAATTACTACCAATAATATAAGAAGAGCTCCTCACAATCATTAAGAAAAACCCCAAGTACTCCAAAACAGAAATGGCCCAAAAAAGGAACAGACAAGGGCGCCTGGGTGGCTCAGTGGGTTAAAGCCGCTGCCTTCGGCTCAGGTCATGATCCCGGGGTCCTGGGATCGAGGCCCACATCGGGCTCTCTGCTCAGCAGGGAGCCTGCTTCCTCCTCTCTCCTCTCTCTCTGCCTGCCTCTCTGCCGACTTGTAATCTCTCTCTGTCAAATGAATAAATAAAATCTTTAAAAAAAAAAAAGGAACAGACAAGGAAGAAAGAAGGAATATAAACTGCCAATAATTATGAAAAAAAAATTAGTCATTAGAAATGCAAACAAAATATCATAAGATGCCATTTTTCACCTAACAAATTTTAAAAAATTAATAAAAGAATAAAAATGCCCAGTGTTGGCCAAGTTAAGAGATACAGGCAGGAACGTAAATTGATCAATTCATTCTGAGAATTCACCATAAAAAATAATTGGGAAAATGCACAGATAGTTGTTTAAAAGGTACTCTTTTCAACATTGTTTAGAGACACTAAATATTAGAAATAATTGTATAATATAAAAGATTGATTGAATAAATGTTGATACATCCATATGTTTCAGAAATACCCAAAAAGTCACTAACATTTTATTTAGATTTGTATTTACCATTTACAATATACTAAGTAAAGAAAAGCAAATTATAGAATGCTATTGTAACAAGATTTCATTTATTTTTGTGCATTGTTTGTGTTTCTATCTGGGTGTGTGTGTGTCTGTGTGTGTGCATGTGTGTATGTCTCAGAGAAACAGAAAATGAAGTTTCAAAAGGATTATATTAAGGTGTAAATAAGGTTTATGTCTTGGTAG
The DNA here is from genome assembly GCA_002007465.1 of Ailurus styani. Lineage (NCBI taxonomy): Eukaryota > Metazoa > Chordata > Mammalia > Carnivora > Ailuridae > Ailurus > Ailurus styani. The sequence continues at coordinate 2,994,333 of LNAC01000075.1, forward strand.
AAGGATTGTGACTGATTTTTTTCTTTTGCTTATCTGTGTTTCAAACATAAATATCACTTGCATAATTTTATCAAAAGTAGAAGAAAATTACTCACTTTGATGTCACCTCTTCAAAAATGTCTTCCCTGAACCTGCAGGCCAGTTAGGTGCCTGTCCATTGTACAATCACATCACCTTTCCCTTATCTCTCTCACTGCACACTAGATTTTAATCCTCCATCCCCTGGCTGTTTCCTCTGCTCAGATTGGGAGCTGCCTGAGGACACATAGGGACTGTGCCTTATTTGTCTCCATGGACCTGGAACCAACACAAGGCCTGGCATAAAGTGGTCCTTAGTGAATACTTGGGCAGACTGAGCATCTATTTCCTTATCTGTAAAATGGGTATAATCACTGGGTCTTTCTTAGCCCCAAGGACTGTTGTGAAGAACACAGGAGACCTGGACCTCAAGTTGTTTTCTAAACTGCTAAGTAGGGGTGCCTGAGTGGCTCAGTTGGTGAAGCATCTGACTCTAGATTTTGGCTCAGGTCATGATCTCAAGGTCGTGAGATCGAGCCCCGCCTCAGGCTCTGTGCTTGCTGTGGAGTTGCTTAAGATTCTCTCTCTCCCTCTGCCCTTCCCAACCTTCCTCTCTAAAAAAATAAAATCAATAAACAGCTAGGTAGTATGTATTTACCATAGAGCTTTATTGATAATGTTCATTTCCGTTTTCCTCCTATCCCCAGCCTCGTGGCTCTACCTTTTCCAGGGCACTGAGGTTGCTAAGAAGATAGAAGCCCTCTGTTGGCCAGGCCCTCAATTCTGTCCTCAGCTTCCACTAGCCTAGATGCTTCCCTAACTCGGAAACCCTCCCACCTGCTATCCAGCCTGGTAACCCCTCCTGTATCTTCCAAGAACCAAGACCCTATATCCCTGATATTGTCTACACTTGAAAACTTTTAGGAAAATATTTCATCTATTTTGGTTGAGAATTAAAATAACATTATGGTTGGTATAAAAAATACTAAAAAGAGAGAAAATTTAAGTCACCCATAAACTTACCACCACAATATCACAACTATCAACAAACCTTTGTTGTTTCCTTCAAATCTGTAGACACACACATACATATTTAATAAAATTGAGAGGTCCACGTATACACATGGTCACCTGATATATTACAAAGGTGCCGCTGAAATCGGTGAAGAAAAGATGGTCTTTTTAATAAATGGTGTTAGGTCGATTGCATATCTGCGTGTGGAACTGTGAATCTTGACCCCTATCCTCACACCATTTATAGAAATAGTCCAGGATGGATCAGAGTCCTAAATAAGAAAAGCAGACAGTAAAACTTCTAGGAGAATTTCTCCATGATCTTGAAATAGGCAAAAATTTCTTAAGACACAAAAAGTATAAACTATAAGAAAAGACTATTAAATTGAACTTAATTAAGAACTTCTGTTCATCAAAAGACACATTTAAAAGAGTGAAAAATCAGAGCACCTGGGTGACTCAGTTGGTTAAGTGACTGCCTTTGGCTTGGGTCATGATCCCGGGATCCTGGGATCGAGCCCACATCCGGCTCCCTGCTCTGTGGGGAGCCTGCTTCTCCCTCTCCCTCTGCCTGCTGCTCTGCCTACTTGCCCGCTCTCACTCTCTGTCATATAAATAAATAAAATCTTAAAAAAAAAAAAAGATAGACAAGGTGCCTGGTGGCTCATTTGGTAGAGCATGTGACTCTCGATCTTGGGTCATGAGTTCAAACCCCACACTGGGGTTAGAGTTTACCTTAAAAAAAAATAAAGAGAAGACAAACAATCCAATTTTCTTTAAATGGGAAAAGAGGGCGCCTGGGTGGCTCAGTGGGTTAAAGCCTCTGCCTTCGGCTCAGGTCATGATCTCAGGGTCCTGGGATCGAGGCCCGCATCGGGCTCTCTGCTCAGCAGGGAGCCTGCTTCCTCCTGCCTCTCTGCCTGCCTCTCTGCCTACTTGTGATCTGATCTCTCTCTCTGTGTCAAATAAATAAATAAAATCTTTAAAAATAAATAAATAAATGGGAAAAGATTTGTATGGGTTCCTATGAAAGAGAATATCTAATTACCCAGGAAGCAATAAAGAGGTGCTACAATCATTAGTTATCACAGAATGCCGATTAAAACCACAATGAGATAGCACTATCCCCAACCCGCATGATTTAAAGAAAGATACAAAAAGTTGGCAAGAATGGGAGCTACTGGAGCTCTCATAAATGGCTTGTGGGAGTGAGCGTAAGTTTCTACAACCACTTTGGGAAAGTGCTCTGTCTTATCTACTAAAGTCGAATTTACATGCATACCCTATGATCCAACAGTCCACCCTTAGGTATATACCCCCAAAAAATGAGTGCTTCAGCCCAATGAAAGTAGGTACAAAAATGTTCATTGCAGCTTAAAACAGCCAAAAACCAGTAGGAGAGAGGTATATCAAAGGTAAAAAGAATATATGGAGTATGTTCATGCAATGGACTAACACAGAGAAAGAAAAAAGAACGAAGTAGAGTTAACATAAAGAAATACAAAGATGGGGGCGCTGGCTCATTCAGTTAAGTGCCTGACTTCGGCTCAGGTCATGATCCTGATATCCCGGGATCAAGTCCCTCATCGGGCTCCCTGCTCAGAGGGGAGCCTGCTTCTCCCTCTGCCTGCCGCTCCCCCTGCTTGTGCTCTCTCTCTCTCTCTCTCTCTCTGACAAATAAATAAATAAAATCCTTTAAAAAAAATACAAAAACGTCAATGTCCGTGAACTGATGAATGAATGAACAAAACATGATATCTTCATACAATGGAATATTAGTCAACTAGAAAAAGGAATGAAGCCCTGATGCTTGCTACAACACGGATGAGCTTTAGAGACATGATGCTGAGTGAAAGTAGCCAGTCATAAAAGAGCACATTGTATAATTTCATGTATATGAAATGTCCAGAGTAGACAAATCTATAGAGACAGAAAACAAATTAGTGGTTGCCAGAGGCTGGGGAGTGGAAGAAATGAGAAGTTACTGCTAATGGCTAAGAGGGTTGGGTTTCTTGGGGTATTTGTTTTGTTTTGCTTCTTTGTTTTTTTGAGGCAATGAAAATGTTCCGAAATTGGATTGTGGTGACGGTTGCACACTCTGTGACTATGCTAAAAGCCTACTGAATTGTATACTTTAAAAAGTTGGGTTTTTTTTTTTCTTTTAGACAGAGAGAGAGTGAGAGAGCAGGGGAGAGGGACAGGGAGATAACCTCTAGCCCACTCTACACTGAGCACAGAGCCCAACACAGGCTTGATCCCAGGACCCTGAGGTCACGATCCGAGCAAAAACCAGGAGTCAAATGCTTAACTGACTGAGCCACCCAGGTGCCCCTGAATGGTATACTTTATTTACTTATGTATTTATTTATTTATTTTTATTTTTATTTTTAAAGATTTTATTTATTCATTTGACACAGAGGGAGAGATTACAAATAGGCAGCGGTAGGCAGGGAGAGAGGAGGAAGCAGGCTCCCTGCTGAGCAGAGAGCCCGATGTGGGCCTCGATCCCAGGACCCTGGGATCATGACCTGAGCCGAAGGCAGCAGCTTTAACCCACTGAGCCACCCAGGCGCCCTGTATTTATTTATTTTTAAGTAGGCTCCACACCCAACGCAAGGCTTGAACTCACAACCATGAGACAAGGAGTCACAGGCTCTGCTAGGTTCCCTCTCCCCCTCTTTTTTTAAATTGTATACTTTAAAAGGATAAACTTCATGGTACATGATATAACTCAATTAAGCTCTTGTTTTATTGTTTTTAATGAATGAATCTCACAGACATACTGTTGAGTAAGAATTTAGATTAAAAAAAAATGTGGCTACTGTATGAGTCCATTGATGTGAAGTCCTACAACAGGTAAAATCAATCTCTAGTGACAGAAGCCAGAATGGAGGTTCCCTCTGAAGACAGTGTGTGAATGGGATGGGCCCATGGGAGCTTTCTGGAGTACTAGAATGTTCTATGTCTTGATCTGGTTGGTGGCTACTCTGGGTCTACACACTTAAAATTTATTGATTTGTGCACTTCTGACTTGTGTGCTATGCTAACTGTAAATTATACTTCAGTGAAAAGGAAAGTAATAAAATAAAATTGGGGCAAAATATAATAATTGGTAAAAATGGATAAAGAATACAGGAATCCTTTGTACTACTGTTGCAATTTCCTATACGGGTTTTTTTTTTTTAAGGTTTTATTTATTTATTTGCCAGAGAGAGAGAGAGCACAAGCAGGGGGAGTGGCAGGCAGAGGCAGAGGGAGAGGCAGGCTCTCTGCCAAGCAAGAAGCCTGATGCAGGACTCGATCCCAGGACCCTGGGATCATGATCTGAGCCGAAGGCAGCTGCTTAACCAACTAAGCCAGCTGCTTAACCAACTAAGCCAGCCAGGCACCCTCTATACGGTGCCTATATGTATATATATATATATATATTTTTTTTTTTTTCCCTAAGTAAGCTCCACGCCCAGTGTGGCATTTAAGGTGGAGCTTGAACTCACAACCCTGAGATCAAGACCTGAGCTGAGATCAAGAGGCAGACGCTTAATCGACTGAGCCACCCAGATGCCCCTCTGTAAGTTTTTTTATTTTTTTATTTTTTATTTTTTTTAAGATTTTATTTATTTATTTGACAGAGAGAGAGAGAGCACAAATAAGCAGAGTGGCAGGCAGAGGGAGAGAGAGAAGCAGGCTCTCCGCCGAGCAGGGAGCCCAATGCGGGGCTCAATCCCAGGACCCTGGGATTATGACCTGAGCCGAAGGCAGCACCTTAACCAACTGAGCCACCCAGGCGCCCCTGTAAGATTTTTTAATTACACAAAATTAAAAGTTACAAATAACATAAAGAAAGAATTATGATTTGAATTATATTCTATCTATGGTTTTGTATTCCTGCTAATTATTTTTCTCTTCAACATCTTGGGAACTCACCCACCTATGAACATACTTTGGATTTCCCTGACTTAAACACAAACCGGGGGGCACCTGGGTGGCTCAGACGGTTAAGCGTCTGCCTTCGGCTCAGGTTATGATTCCAGGGTCCTGGGATCAAGCCCCGAGTTGGGCTCCCTGCTCAGCGGAGAGACTGCTTCTCCCTCTCCTCCCCACCTGTGCTCTCTCCCACATCTCTGTCTTTCTCTCTCTCGAATAAATAAATAAAATCATAAATAAATAAATACATACATATATACATACCAGATAATGGACTGTTATCTAAAATACACAAAGAGGGGCACCTGGGTGACTTGGTCGTTAAGCATCTGCCTTCAGCTCAGGTCATGATCCCAGGGTCCTGGGATCGAGCCCCGCATCCGGCTCCCTGCTCAGTGGGAAGCCTGCTTCTCCCTCGCCCTCTCCCCCTGCTTGTGTTCCCTTTCTCGCTGTGTCTCTCTCTATCAAATAAATAAATAAAATCTTTAAAAATAAATAAATAAAATAAAACACACAAAGAACTCTTAAAGCTCAACAATAAGACAATGACAAGATTAAAAAGTGGGCCAAAGACTTTAACAGTCACCTCATCAAAGAAGAAACACAGTTGTCATCAGAGCAATGAAAATTACAATGAGATATTACCACACACCTATTAGAATGGACAAAATCCAGAACACTCGAAACACCAAATGCTGGCAACAATGGGGAGCAACAGGAACTCTCTTTGATCACTGGCGGGAATACAAAGCTACTTTGGAAGACTGTGTTTGGTAGTTCCTTACAAAACTAAACATGCTCTTCCCCTACAATCCAGGGGTTGGGCTCCTTGGTATTTACCCAAAGGAGTTGAAAACTTACATCCACGCAAAAACCACACACATATGTATACAGCAGCCTTACTCATAATTGCCCAAACCTGAAAATAAGCAAGATGTAGGTGAACAGATAAATAGACTATGGTACACCAGACAAGGGAATATTACTCATCACTAAAAAGAAACAAGCTAACAAGCCATGAAAAGACATGGAGGAAACTTAAATGCATATCACTGATTGAAAGAAGCCAGTCTGGGCGCCTGGGTGGCTCAGTGGGTTAAAGCCTCTGCCTTCGGCTCAGTTCATGATCTCAGGGTCCTGGGATCGAGTTCCGCATCGGGCTCCCTGCTCAGTGGGGAGCCTGCTTCCTCCTCTCTCTCTGACTGCCTCTCTGCCTGCTTGTGATCTCTCTCTCTCTCTGTCAAATAAATAAATAAAATCTTTTAAAAAATTAAAAAATGAAAGAAGCCAGTCTGAAAAGGCTACATTCTGTGGGATTCCAACTGTATGACATTCTGGAAAAGACAAAACTGTGAAGACAACAAAAGGGGTTGCCAGGGGCTGGGGTTAGGGAGGGATGAATAGAGAGCACAGATTATTCTTCGGGCAGTGAAAATACTCTGCTACTCCAGTGATGGATACATTCTGCGTTTTCCCCTCCCTCTCTTCATGGATTTCTCCAGAGCATGAGCGTATGCCTCAGGCCCTCAGATCCCTCACCCTGCTCTCACTCACCTCCAGCAACAACTCTCTCTAAACGGCTCCGGCTCCTCCTCGGAGGTCAGCTAGCTGAATGCCTCACCCAGCTCTCACCTTCCTAGACGGCATTTGAGACTAATCAACACCCCCTCCCACCAACACAGACTTTCTAGAAACTTCCCAGAGGGCCCGATTGCCTTCCTTGTCCTCCCTTCCACTATTGCACCCCAGCTCCGTGGCCAGGATGGACACTCAGCTGGAAGACACAGCTGTGGGCTGCATCTGTTTATTAAAGACAGTGTTTCTTCCAGTCAGCTGGAACCTGTTGTTCAGTGTTTTGGTGTTTTTTTAATAATAATTATTTTTTTAAGAATTATTTATTTATGGGACGCCTGGGTGGCTCAGTCAGTTGAGCAGCTGCCTTTGGCTCAGGTCATTCCAGGGTCCTGGGATCGAGTCCCGTACTGGGCTCTCTGCTCAGTGAGGAGCCTGCTTCTCTGCCTGTTGCTCTGCCTGCTTGTTGCACTCTCTCTCTCTCTCTCTTTCTCTCTCTCTCTGTCAAACAAAGAAATAAAATCTTGAGGGCGCCTGGGTGGCTCAGTGGGTTAAAGCCGCTGCCTTCGGCTCAGGTCATGATCCCAGGGTCCTGGGATCGAGGCCCACATCGGGCTCTCTGCTCAGCAGGGATCCTGCTTCCTCCTCTCTCCTCTCTCTCTGCCTGCCTCTCTGCCTACTTGTAATCTCTCTCTCTGTGTCAAATAAATAAAGAAAATCTTAAAAAAAAAAAAAAAAGAAAGAAAATCTTGAAAAAAATTACTTATTTACGTAATCTCAACACGGGTCTTGAACTCACAACCCTAAGATCAACAGTTGCATGCCTGCTGACTGAGCCAGCTGGGCATGGACGCCAACAGGAGACTTGAACTCATGACCCTGAGATCAAGACCTGAGCTGAGCTCTAGAGTCAGATGCTCAACTGACTGAGCCACCCTGGATGGGTGTTTTCCATAGCACCTCTGCCAGAGGCTCACACTGAGTATTTTACCATGGTGCAGGCCCTCTGCTAAATGCCTTATTTAAGCATCATCTCAGTTAATCCTCACAATCGCTGTGAGGGTAGATACAAATATCATCCCCCTTTTACAGATGAGGGAGCGGAGGCTCAGGGAGGCTCAGCTTACCAAATTCACGCATTTACTAAGCGGCAGAGCCCAGAGCCCAGCAGTAGCCCGTGTCCGTGGAACTTCAGCTCTCCTCCTCTCCCCACTTCTCAGTCTGTGCCTTCTCTCCTGCACTTCTACCCACTCCCCCACTTTGAGATATTATCTCCATGGGAATGACTTCCAAACCTGTATCTCCAGTCCCAGCCACATCCTGATGTTGGGTCTATATTTTAATTTGTTTTTATGGTCATATAATACATCCATAACATAAAATTTACCACCCTAACCATTGTTTTTTTCTAAAGATTTTATTTATTTCTTTGTCAGAGAATGAGAGAGAGGGGGAGAGAGAGAGAGAGAGCACAAGCAGGGGGAGAAGCAGGCTCCCCACTGAGTGAGGAGCCCCATGTGGGACTCGACCTGTGGACCCTGGGATCATGCCCCGAGCCAAAGGCAGACACTTAAGGACTGAGCCACCCAGGAGTCCCACCTTAACCATTTTTGAGTCCACCAACCATCTCCAAGACTTTTTATCTTGCAAAACTGAAACTCTGCACCCATAGTAACTCCCTTCCCCCTCCCACCTCACCCCCACTCCTAGAAAACCACCATTCCACCTTCTGTCTGTTGGACTTTGACTCCTCTAGGTCCCCTCAAATCATGTAGTATTTGTATTTCTGTGTCTGGCTTGTCTCACTGAGCATAATGTCCTCAAGGTTCATCCATGCTGTAGCAGGTGTTAGAATTTCCCTTCTTTATTAATGCTGAATTCTATCCCATTGTAGGTATACACCACATTTTGCTTATCCATTCATTCACTGATGGACACTTAGGTTGCTTCCCCATTTTAGCTACCATGAGTAATACTGCTATAAACATAGCTATACACATCTTTCTTCTGTTTTGAATTCTTTGGTGTATATATTCTGCAGTAGAATTGCTTGATCACATGGTTTGTTTATTTATTTATTTATTTATTTTTAGGACTCACCATACTGTTTTCCACAATGGCTGTACCACCTGACCATCCCACCAACAATGTGCAAGGGTTTCAATTTCTCCACATCCTCCCAACACTTGTTATTTCCTGGTGTCTTTTTCCTTAATTAAAAAAAAATGTACTGTCAACAAAGGAATATACGTACAACAGGAAAACAGGTGACATTTTTCTGGTTTTTGACAATAGCCATACTATGTGATGTGAAGAGGTATCTCACTGTAGCGTCGATCATCATCTCCTTGACGATGAGATATGTTGAGCATCATTTCATGGGCTTTTTGGCCATTTGTATGTCTTCTCTGGAGAAACATCTACTCATGTTCTCTGCCCATTTTTGAATTGGGTGGTTTGTTTTTTGGGGTTGAATTTTAAGAGTTGTCAACATGTTCTAGATATTAATCCTGTATCAGATATATGATTTGTAAGTATTTTCTCTCAGTCTGTGGGTAGCCTTTTTCTCTATTGATAGTAGATTCTGATGCACAAAGGTTTTTGATTTTCATAAGTTTTAATTTGCCTATGTTTTTGTTGCAAGTGATTTTAAGTCTTTTTATCATAATCGACATTGTTTTTTAATGCTAGAACAATACATCCTAGACTAGACAGAATACCCTGGGAAGAATATACAAGAAGTGAGTGACGTGGGGGTTGGTTTTTTTTTCTTAGAACTGGATAACTAGGAAATTAGGGTAAGAGAATTTTCGCTGAAAAACCCTTTTAAATCTCTTACATTTAGAATCATCTGAATGTGTAATCCATTTATAAATCAAACTTAAATATGAAAACATATGCTACATATTAAAATATACATACAGGGGTGCCTGGGTGGCTCGATCAGTTAAACGTCCTGGGATGGAGCCCCGATCAGGCTCCCTGCTCAGTAGAGAGTCTGCGTCACCCTCCCCCTGCTCTTGTGCTCTCACTCACTCTCTCTCTCTCCCTCCTCAAATAAATAAATAAAATCTTAAAAAAATAAAATGTACATATAAAATAATACAAATTCATGTTTTAAATTACAAACTATTTTTAAAAATCACAGAAAAGTGTCTAAATTACCTCTAGTTCTCTTACCTGAGATTCTCGATGTGTTTCCCTATTGTTCAGTGTCTAAATGAGGAACTCCCACCATCCTGGTTCTTGCCAAACCTGTCTGTGCACCTGACTTCCAGCTCTGCTCACATTTCCAGCCTCTCCATGCCAATCAGACTCAAACCCAGAGGCCTCCTTCGCCCTCCCTCTTCCTAGCAGCCTTCAGTCTTCTGGAGACCATCTCACCCAGGCCTTTTTCCTTCTTGCTGGACTCTCACTGCCTTCTGTCACTTGCCCTCCCTTCCTCCCCTCCAAACAATGACCTTAGCGTCCACGGTCTCCTCCCTCTTCCCCTCTCCGAGGATTTTCACATCCTGAGTTGATTGCCGTGAAGCTCAGCTAAAAGCATCAGGCCAGCCCAGATTTACTGAGCCTTTCCGGGCAGGCATGGTGCTAAGGACCTGGCACATAGATTACCTTATTACATCCTCATCTCAGCCCTTTGATGTGGGTACTATTATTCTCCCCCATTTCCCAGATGTGGAAACCGAGGCACAGAGGAGTCAAATAATGTGCCTAAGACCACAGCAGATCTCTCAGATTCTAATAACATTATAATTGTGATTTATTCATTACTTAACAACCCAACTGTCATTCTGTTGTTTTTTCTCCTCCTTTTACAGAGGAGAAAACTGGAGCACAGAACATTAAGTAACTTGACCAGAGTCTTTGGGCTCATAGGCGACCATAGGAGCTCATGGGCTGGGATTCGAACCCAGATATTCTGGTGGCACAAAATCCAAAAGCTCTCCCTTGGTAGCCTGCCCTGGCTCTCAGTGACCTTAGAGCAGAGGGTTTTCCAGCCGAAGAATCTTTCTAGTGTTTTCTGGGTAACTCCTACACAGAGAGCCGGGGCGGGGGGTGGGGGGTGGTGGT
>LNAC01000075.1:3005480-3055259 GCA_002007465.1 Ailurus styani
GTGGGGGGTGGTGGTAGGGGATGGCGGAAGCAGGGGCATGCAATAGTCTCCAACCTCCTGGTAAGCCCTGTCTCTCCCTGGTCCTCTGCAGGGGGTCCTATACCCCAAGCAGCAGCCATTCCCTGCACTCTGAACCTGCCCATTGCACAAATCAGCTGCTGCCGCCCCACGGTTTTCACACCTTTTCTGCCCCCTGAAGCCCCTACCTGCCTACAAGGCCCCACTCCCCACTAGAAGGTGACTTCTCCCCCAAGAGGACCTACAGCGTGTTTGCATCACTCTGAGAGCCCCTCTTCCCTTCTGTCGCATGTCTATCTTGGGTCATCGTGGTCAGAATCCAGGTTCTGCCCCTTACTGAAGCTGTCTGTGCCTCAGTGTCCTCCTTTGTCAAATGCAGATGATGAGGGTCATTGCAAAGGAGACAGTCGGTGTCAAGCACCTATAATACCGTCAGCTTATGATCTGCCCGACCCCGTGGTGGCCAACAGCCTGCAGTGTCCACTCCTGCAGGGCTCACCCCAGTACTGACAGGACGGCCCACTGGATGGCCAGGCAGGGTCCTGAGGAGCAAAGGGCGGCACCTCGGGGAAAGAGGAGGAGTCCGGTCCTGGCAGAAAAACCCAGCACAAGGCCCAGTGGGGAGAAGACCACACTGTGTAGGACTCTGAGTAGCCCAGTGTCAGGGTGGTAAGAGCCAAGGAGCAGGGGGCTGTCAGCAGGGGCGAGGGCCTGCTGCAGAAAGTGAGGTGCTGGCACCAGAAAGATGGGGGTGGGGAGTGTGACCCTCACCTCGGAGCTTCTTAAATGCAGGGTCTCAGTACCTAGCCCAGAGCCACCAGAGTCCAAGTCTGCAAGGTCACAAGCCCCCACAGGGTGGTTCGGAGTGATCTTCCAGTGTGACGAGCCCGGGCTCCATCAGGGGGTGTCCACGCCATCAGACATTAGAATCCCTGGCGAGATTTGATTTGATTTGATTTTTTAAAAGATTTTATTTATTTATTTGACAGAGAGAGAGACAGGGAGAGAGACAACACAGCAGGGGGAGTGGGAGAGGGAGAAGCAGGCTTCCCGCTGAGGGGCTCCATCCCAGGACCCCGGGATCAAGACCTGAGCCGAAAGCAGACACTTAACGACTGAGCCACCCAGGCGCACCCCCAGTGAGATTTTAATGAAGTCAGTCTCCAGAGGTGTATCCTGAGCGCCTATATTTTATAAATCCGTTATTCATTCAGCAAATGATTACTGAGCACCAGCCACGTGTACTCTCTCCCTGGGACCCCGCCTTCTCCTTCCCTGGAACGGCACTCAGGGCTCTCTCCCCAGCACGCGCCCATGAACCTAGTGCAATGTCTCCCATGCCCAGCAGACGTCTTCTGTCTCGGGCTCAGCGGGTCTTCAGGCCTGCACTCAAGGATCTCCACGTCCCCCTTTCTCTTGAGTCTCCGAGGGTGATGAGTCCCTCAGGAGGCCTCTCAAACCCTGTCCAGGGGGGCGGAAGTCCTCCCCTGTGCTCCCACTGCACCCTGGGCTTGCTTGGGTCACGGGAGCCTCAGACCCTCAGCTTGCCTGCCTTCAGACAAGGAGGCCTGACAAGCGGGCACCTGGGTGGCTCAGTGGATTAAGCCTCTGCCTTCGGCTCAGGTCATGATCTCAGGGTCCTGGGATCGAGCCCCGCATCCGGCTCTCTGCTCAGCGGGGAGCCTGCTTCCTCCTCTCTCTCTGCCTGCCTCTCTGCCTACTTGTGATCTGATATCTCTGTGTCAAATAAATAAATAAAATCTTTAAAACAAAACAAAACAAAAGGAGGCCCGACAAGGACAGCTCAGGGCTTTGTTGGTGCTGATAACCCCAGTCAAATGTTTGTGGAGCGAATGAACAAATAAATAAGCTAACAAAATAAGGACAGGGGTGCCCAGGTGGCTCAGTCAGTTAAACATCTGCCTTCCGCTCAGGTCATGACCTCAGGGTCCTACGATCGAGTCCCACGTGGTTGTTGGACTCCCTGCTCAGCGGGAATCTGCTTCTCCTTCTCCCTCTGTCCCCTCCCTCTGCCTCCCCCTCTCCCTCCCCTCACGCTCTGTCTCCAGCTCTCTCTCTCTCAAATAAATATATAAAATCTTAAAAAAAATAAAACAAAATAAGAATATATGTGAAAACAGGACACGAAAACTAACAAATACAATTATCCATTCATGGGTGCCACGTGGTATCTTACCACGGATAGGTGTTGGAGAGTAAACAACCATGCTTCTGGGGGTTTGGGGGTGTTTTTTCTTTTTTTGACAGCTTTGTTGAGATACAATTCACATACCATACATTCTACTCATTTCAATTATACGGCTAGTTTAGTGGTTCTTAGTACGTTCACAGGGTTGTGCAATCATCACCACTCTTTAATTCCAGGACATTTCATCACTCCAAAGAAACCCCATATCCATGAGCAGTAGGTCCCCATTACCCCCCAATCTTCTCCCCGAGCCCTAGGCAGCCACACATCTACTGTCTGTCTGTCTTTGCCTGTTCTGCACATTTCCCGTAAATGGAGTCATGCAGTCTGTGGCCTTCGTGTCTGGCCTGAGTCTTCAAGGGTCGTGCCTGTTGTAGTACGCGTCAGGACTGCATTCCTTCCTATTGGGGAGTGACCCCCCACACTGTGTTTCCCCCACTCGGCCCATGACAGTCCCCGACCTCCATGCGGGTACGTAGCCTTTAGCTTCTGCAGCAACATTTTCATCCCATCTCACTGCGTCTGGATGTTTACTGTTGAAGAAAGGTGGTGTTTATCCCCATTTTGCAGATGAGTCAAGTGAGGCTAGACAGAGCAGTTGTGACTTTGCCAGAGACCACAGGCCATTCAGTGGCAGTTGTAACTCGAAGCCCTTTCTCTCTGGGCCGTTCTGTCTCCCTCCATAACCCAGTTTATATCACGTGTCTCTTTTTTCCTCAGAAGCCCGCTGTTCGGGGCGTCCACAGTGCCCTGGGCACACAGAGGTTTGGGCGTGTGCTCAAGGTTTTAAGCCTTTATCTTTCTTGTCTGGATTTATAAGCCAAAGGTCTGCCCCTCGCCCAGCCTCAGAGCAGACAGGCTGTTTCTGCGGCCTGGGTGTGGGTGGTGAGGACACAGCCAGAGGAGACCGTGCCCCGGGAGTCCTGTACCTCACTGTCCACCCCGCATGAAAGGGGCCACTTCCTTCTGCTTGCCACGCCCCTTCTTCCCCAACCACAGAGCAGCTTCACAGCACTTAGCACACTGGGCGGGGTACGATGTGTTTTGCATCGGCTTCCCCAAACCGGGGAGCTCCAGACGTGAAGGGTCCCGATCATCTCTGTATCAGAGAACTCAGCCGGGATTGGTGGAACGGCCTAGACCTCGGCCAGGATTGATGGAATGGATGGATCTTCCCACGCATTGATAACAGTGCCTACAAGGAGCACTGGGCAGGCTCAGTCAACAGAGCATGAGACTCTCTTGATCTTGAGCTGATGAGTTTTGGGCCCCACGTGGGATGTAGAGATTACTTAAAAAAAAAAAAAAGTAATAATAATAGTGCCTACGATCTATTGCATGCTTACCACAAGACATTTTATCCTGACAGCAACCCTCTAATGTGCTATCTAATCTCCTTTCCACAGAAAAGGTAAAGTTGACAGGCCCAAGGTCATAGACAGGGAGAGACAGACCTGGGATTTAAATCTAGACCGATTTAGGGAGCCCGGATGGAGCAGTTGGTTAAGCATGAGACTTTAGGGGTTTTTTTTAATGTTATTTATTTGTTTGTTTTTAGGTTGTATTTATTTATTTATTTGTCAGAAAGAGACGGAGACAGCATAAACAGCGAGAGAAGCAGGCAGAGGGAGAAGCAGGCACCCCACCAAGCAGGCAGCCTGACGTGGGACTCAACTCCAGGACCCTGGGATCATGACCCGAGTGGAAGGCAGATGCTTAACTGACTGAGCCACCCAGGCATCCCGCATGTGACTCTTGATTTCCGCTCAGGTCATGATCTCAGGGTCCCTGAGTTGGACTCAGCTCCATGCCCAGCAGGGAGTCTGCTTAAGATTCTCTCTCTCGGGCGCCTGGGTGGCTCAGTGGGTTAAAGCCTCTGCCTTCGGCTCAGGTCATGATCTCAGGGTCCTGGGATCAAGGCCCGCATAGGGCTCCCTGCTCAGCGGGGAGCCTGCTTCCTCCTCTCTCTCTGCCTGCCTCTCTGCCGACTTGTGATCTGATCTCTCTCTGTCAAATAAATAAATAAATAAAATCTAAAAAAAAAAAAAGATTCTCTCTCTCCCTCTCCCTCTGCTCCTCCCCCTACCCCGTGCTTTCTCTTTCTCAAATAAATAAATAAATAAAAACTCTAGACCTATTTGTCTCCCAGTATGCTGCTCTTCAAAGGGCAAATGGAAATTTAGAATCAGGCCTTTGGGAGTGGATGATTTTATTAATTAATTAATTTATAGATTTATGTATTTGAAAGAGAGAGAGAACACTCGAGCATGGGGGAGAGGGAAGGAGCAGAGGGAGAGGGAGAATGAAAGAAGCAGACTGCCTGCTAAGCTTGGAGCCTGAGGCAAGGACTGGATCCCAGGACCCTGAGATTTTGACCCGAGCAGAAATTAAGAGTCCAATGCCCAACTGATTGAGCTACTCAGGCACCTCTGGGAATGGATGATTTGAAAAAAAGAAAAAGAAAAGAAAAAAAAAAAAGGAGGACAAGCTTACCCAAAGCTTCTCAAATTCTACTCACTTGTGATCTCTACCATGAGATCCTACTTCAGGTCTCAAGAAAGAAACTAGCTCAGAGAGGTTAAGTGTCCACCTAAAACACACAGCTCAGTGGAAGGACCTGCCCTCAAGGCCAGACCTGCCCATTTGCAAGGGCAAGCTGGCTTCAGTACATCACAGTCGCTGAGTATCTATTTCACTTGGCGTTGCTCAGGCGGAAGTCTCGGTTTCCACAGAGCAGCTTTAGAAGTAAATGAATGAATTCAAATCATGGAGAAACTGGAACCCTTGCCCCTTGCTGGTGGGATCACAAGCAGGTGCAGCCACTTTGCAAACAGTGTGGCGGCTCCTCATACTACTAAACAGAGTTACCGTCTGATCTAGAAATTCCACCCCGGGTATCGACCCAGGAGAGATGGAAACATATGTCCACACAATCACTTGTCACAGTGGTGTTTTTTGTTAAGAGCCAGAAAAAAAGAAAGGGAAACAACTCAAATGTCCACGAACTGACAAATGGATAAGCATGCTGTGGCCTATCCATACAATGGGATGTTATTTAACAATAAAAAGGAATGAAATTCTTTTTTTTAAAGATTTTTTAAAAATTTTATTTATATGACACAGAGAGAGAGATTACAAGTAGGCAGAGAGGCAGGCAGAGAGAGAGGAGGAAGCAGGTTCTCTGCTGAACAGAGAGCCCAATGCGGGACTCGATCTCAGGACCCTGAGGTCATGACCTGAGCCTAAGGCAGAGGCTTTAACCCACTGAGCCACCCAGGCGCCCAAGGAATGAAATTCTGATGCGTATTACAACATGGATGAACCCTCCCTTTCTTGAGGAAGGGAGGGACACCTGTCACAAGGGGCCACATAGTGTGTGATCCCATTTATATGAAATGTCCAGAACAGGCAAATCTATAGAGTCACAAAGTAGAGGAGTGGTTGTCAGGGGCCGGGGGGAGGACGGAACCGGGAGTGACTGCTCATGGGTATGGAGATATTTGGGGGATGACAAAAATGTTCTGGAATTTGATCATGGTGACCATTGCACAACTCTGTGACTATATTGAAAACCACTGAGCTGTATACTTTAAAAGGGTGAATTTTATGGCATGTGAATTATATATCAATAAAGCTGTTATAAAAAGAATAAAACTAAATAAAAATGAAGTGACCTGTATCATCCATGGAAACAGGAACTTGAAGGTGAGGAGGACCAGCCGCTGCACCCATACCACACCCACGCTTTGCCAGATCACGGCCTCCTCTGGGCCCCACGCATGGCCCCTGCGGCCAACCTTGGCATGTTTGACTAGTGGGAGTGTCCCTCTGCCTCTCCTCCCTTCGAGGGTGCATTTTTCACATTTGGCCCTATTTTACTTCTGTGTGGTGAAGGACTTCATGGTCCTAGTGCATCCCTTGCTGGGAGGTCAGGCCACGTCGTGTGACGTCCCTTCCAAGATGGGGGAGCCATCTTGGCAGTCCAGCCCACCTGGGTGACCAGAGAATCAGGGTGACATCACAGGATTTCAGCCATTCGGAGCAAATGCAGCTGGCACCCCCGGTGCTAAAGCAGCTGGAACAGAAAGACAAGCACGTGGGATCTGACTGACAGCCAGACGTCTGAGTTGGAATCTCTGCTCTACCACCACCTACGAGCTGGGTGGTCTTGAGCATTCTCTTGACTGCCTGGAGCCTCCAGTTGCTCACCTGAAAAAACAAGGGTGATGATCTCAACCTCACAGGGCACCGAGAGGTCCCTGGCTATCCACACTGTATAGTCCATGGAGCCCAGTGGCCTCAGCACCCCCTGGGAGCTTGCTAGAAATGCGGACTCTCGGGGCGCCTGGGTGGCTCAGTCGGTTAAGCGTCAGCCTTCGGCTCAAGGTCATGAGCTCAAGGTCTTGGGATCGGAGTCCTGTGTCAGGCTTCCTGCTCCGCGGGCCCTCTGCCCCTCCCCCCAGCTTGTGTGCTCTCTCTCTCTCTCTCTCTCTCTCTCAAATAAATAAATAAAATCTTTAAGGGAAAAAAAAAAGAAAAAGAAATGCAGTCTCTCGGGCCCCATCCTTGACCCCTGAAATCAGAATCTACATCTTAACATCAGGCCCCAGGGATTCGTATGAAGGCAAAATTTGAGAAGCACTGGTGGGAATTAAGTGAGACTAGGCAGGTGAATGTCTGGCCCAGGCTAGATGCCACCCGCATGGATGTTTTATTGTTGTTTAGAAAGAGGGCTGGACTGAGGGGCCAACACTGCCACGTCCTCGATGTGTGATCCTAAGCTAGTCACTTGACCACTCTGGGTCTTGATGTTTCCGTGCCCCTTCTCACAAGATTGGTTTTATGAAGTTCATCTGATAAAACGTGTGGGAAGGTGCTGTAAAAATTCGAGGGCCGTATGTGTGCACAGTTATCTTAGCCAGTGTGGAGAGAGAGTGACTCGCAAGATTCTGGAGAGAAGAGTAGGTTTGAAACGATGCCCAAGCACCAGCCAGAGGGGCAGAGACCCTGGCAAACAGCCAGGAGTGACTGGGGGAAGCGCTGTCTGGCCCACCAGAGCCCAGTTCACCTTCACGTCCTTTAACCCAAGAGAATGGGGACAAAACCACGAAGTGCACAATAGGGAGGTAGCGGCCAAGGTGAGGGGCAGGCTCACAGCTGGGGGCCTCCTGGTAAACAGGGTAAAGGGGCAAAGTGTGGAGGACAGAGGGATCCTAAACACCGACGTGTTTAGCTGGTCTGCAGGGGGCTGGGGCTCCTCCTCCGCCTACCTCCGGCCCCTCCCTCTGGGGCTGGCCCACAGGATAGGCCAGGTTGTGTTTGCTGAGAACATTCCCACGCGTTCACTCCCGAAATGCTCACAGCGGCCCTGCGAGTTAGGTCTCTTTCAATTCCAAATGGTACAAATGAGGCTGCGGAAGCACAGAGAGGTTGAGTGACTTGCCCAACACCACAGAATTACTTAGGGGTGGGGCCAGGCTTCAGGTCCAGGACCTCTGGCTCCAGGGCCCCTTTCTGAGCAACACTTCAACTGCGTTGAATAATAAGTGAAAATAAATAAATAAAATAAAATATTTTTATTTTTTAAATTTGTTTTTTAAGGATTTTATTTATATATATATTTTTTAATTTAATTTTATTTATTTATTTGACAAAGAGAGACAGAGAGATCACAAGCAGGCTGAGAGGCAGGCAGAGAGAGAGGAGAGAGAGGAGGAAGCAGGCTCCCTGCTAAGCAGGGAGCCCGATACGGGCCTCGATCCCAGGATGCTGAGATCATGACGTGAGCTGAAGGCAGAGGCTTTAACCCACTGAGCCACCCAGGCGCCCGGATTTTATTTATATTTAGATAGGTTGAGAGAGACAGAGAGAGTGAGGGGAAGGGGCAAAGGGAGGGGGAGAAGCAGACTCTGCACTGAGCTGGGAGCCCAATGCAGGACTCGATCCCAGGACCCTGGAATCATGACCTGAGCCGAAGGCAGATGCTGAGCCACCCAGGTGCCCCAAAAAGATTTCACTTTTTAGAGCGGTTTTAGGTTCACAGAAGAATTGGAGATTTCCCGTATATCCCCCCATAGTCTCTGCATCGTTAACATCTCTCACCCAGAGTGGTTGTGATGTTACTTATAAAAATATATATAGTTGGTCATTCAGAAAACAAAATATATTTCTCATATTTGCTCTGGGTCAAGGTTCCAGGCTCACAGCTCCTAAAACCTTTGGAATTTCCTGAGTGTTGACAGCCACAGAAGTGTCTTTTGTTACATTAATGAGGTGACTTTCGGAAAGCACCGCTGGGGGCTGGTGGCCACTGGAGCCAACCCAGTGCCAAGAGGGTTGGAACTTTCAGTCCCACCCCCCTGACCTCCGTGGAGGAGAACAGCGCTGGAGGTTGAATCAGGGGCTAATGGCTAATGATTTAATCGGTCGTGCCTTTGTAACGAAGCCTCCATAAAAACCCAGGAAGATGAGGTTCAAAGAACTTCCAGTTGGCGAACACAGAAAGATTGCAGGAGTGATCTGGAAAGTCTGTACCTTCTCTCTATGCCTCCCTTCCCTCTGGCTGTCCTTGAGTTATAGAGCCTTTTATAAAAAACAAACAAAAAACAAAAAACAAAAAAACAACCAGTGATCTAGTGAATAAACAGGTTTCCTGAGTTCTATAAGCTTTGGCAAATTAATGGGACCCAAGATGGTGGAGGGGGAGGTCTTTGGAACCTCTGATCTATATCTCATGGGTCAGAGGCACAGGTGACAACCTGGACCTGTGACTGGCATCTGAAGTGGGGGAGGGGGGACAGTTTTGTATGGCTGAGCCCTTCACCTATGGGATCTGACCCTGTCTCCAGGTAGAAGTGGCAGAATTGAGTTGACTTTCAGGGCCCTCGGCTGGTGTCTGGAGCATTGCTTGTTGGTGTGGGGAACCCCCCACACACACACACAGACTGGAACTGGTGACCAGAACTCTTATTAGTGGGACATTTGTTCCAAGTGACAAACCTACACTGACACATCGTCATCACCCAGAGCCCACAGTTTACATTATGGTTCACTCTTGGGGTTGTACATTCTGTGGGTTTGGACAAATGTATAATAACATGAATCCATCATTACAGTATCATACAGGGTCTTCCATTGCCTTAAAAATCTTCTGTGCTCTGTCTGGTCTGCCCCTACCTACTCCTGCAACCACTGATTTTTTTATTTTTTATTTTTTATTTTTTTTTACTGTATCCATAGTTTTGCCTTTTCCAGTTGTCATGTGGTTGGAATCACACAGTATGTATGTGGCCTCTTCGGATTGGCTTCTTTCACTTGGTAATATGCATTTAAAGTTCCCCCATGTCTTTTCATGGCTTCATAGCACATTTCTTTTTAGTGCTAAATAACAGACCATTATCTGGATATATCACAGCTTATCCATTAACCTGCCAAAGGACATCTTGTTTGCTTCCAAGTTTCAGCAATTATGAATAAAGCTGCTGTGAACATCCGTGCGCAGAATTTTGTCTGGACATAAGTTTTCACTTTTACCGTCTTTTAGCCTAGAGATGGAGATGGATGGTTGGAGGCTGGCCTGAGAGCCATGTAGCAGGGGCTAGATGTGGTCTTCTAGGACCAGAGAAGAAGGAGAAGAAGGAGGAGAAGGAGAAGAAAAAGGAAGAGGAGGAGGAGGAGAAGTACCAACCCAGGAGTCCTGTTCATAGCATCAGTCCAGCACGGAGGTCTGATGAATCAGGGTCACTGAGCTCTTTCAGGTCTTCCGCCTGGTTAGTTATATTCCAATAACAGCTTTCATAGCAAAGCAGTGCATGCAGGTGCTTTACCCATGGCAGTGTCCAAAACAGCATTCTTAGAGTTTTTGTTTCTTTACCCTCAAACCACCATATATTGGAGGAATATATCTTAGAGGACAAATACACTCACATAGATGAAACAGATTTCCCCCAAATACTCTGAGATCTTCTAATTTCTTTCATTGTTTAAAATGCTGGTCACGACATTGACTTCATGGCACATCGATGGAATTTTACTGACAGCGTAGCCTTTGGTAAGTTATTGAACCTCTGTAAGCCACCAAGCATAC
Source organism: Ailurus styani (assembly GCA_002007465.1). NCBI lineage: Eukaryota > Metazoa > Chordata > Mammalia > Carnivora > Ailuridae > Ailurus > Ailurus styani. The sequence goes on from LNAC01000075.1 coordinate 3,015,794, forward strand.
CTCAAAATGTTCTGAGTAGTAAGAGAGATAAGGTATGTGAAAAATTTAACACAGAATCTTTCACACAGATAAGGGCCCAAACCAGGGTTGAACCTGAGTCAGGTTCTCCTTCCCACAATTCTATGCTGCCTCTCTAGAGAAGCCGAACTTGCTGGGTATGGCTTCCAACGGTTGTACTTCTAATTACAGCTGTCCTTTGGGTAGAGACCAGGGTCACCACTGCTGGAGAATATAAGAAGCTGTCCTCACGCTCTCCTGGACCAGTGACCATCTTCTCTCTCCCTACCTCATAATCCAATTTATCTTATTTATGTTTTATTATTTTTAAGTAATCGCTACACCCAGCATGGGACTCGAACCCACAACCCAGAAATCAAGAGTCACATGCTCCACCAACTGAGCCAGCCAGGCGCTCCTCCATTGTCTAATTTAATTCAACGTCCATTTGCTGGGCACTGACTGGACACATGACTATTCCACCTTTCCCTTCCTCAGCCCAGAACTCTCCAGATACTGCACGGTGTCCTCCTCGCTTCATTCAGAATGCTCCTGAAATGTCACCTCCACATAACCATCCCTAAATCCCCTAAACCAAATGAGAATCAATATCCCTGTCTACGGTAGCCCCTTTCCCTGCTTTAACTGTTTCCAACCGTTTGTCACCACCTAACAAATTGTATACTGCGTCGCTTTATCCATGAACTCTCTGCCTTCACTAAAACATGAAGTCTGGGAAAAAGAAAAGAAAAGAATATAAAAAAGGAAAATTAAAAAATTAAAAATCAAAAAAAGAAAAAAAAATTTTTTAAAGGAAAATAAATAAATATATAAATAAATAAAACATGAAGTCAGGGAGAGCAGGAACTTACAGAATTCTTCGCTGGCCTATTCCCAATACCTGTGATAGCAGCTGTCACCGAGCAGGTGCTTAATAAGTGTTTGTTGAATCAATAAATGACACAGGGCCAATGCTGGGGAGGTGGGCTGATGAAACAATGGGGACTGTGGGGGGCCGAGTGGGTGTACATATTGACAAGGGCCTCAGACAAGTACACACCAAGTGTCTGGAAGCACAGAGGAGGCAGAGATCAACTCTTAACTGTGGATCGGGGATGAGGTTGAGTGATCACAGAGGCTGGGTAGAACTTCAAAGATGGAGCTTTAAGGAGAGAGAGTGTGTGGAGGCAAAGGCAAGGACAAGGTCAGGGTGAAGTTGGGACAGAGATGTGGTTGGGGACAGAGACCAATCAGCAGGATTGTAGCTTTGGGTTCAGATTTGATGGGCAGCTGGGAAAAGGCTAGGGCAGTTTGTAAAGGGCTTTGAATGCCAGGCTAAAAAGTCCTCTGAGTCTCCTAAGAAGATCCTTCCAGGAGCTCCTGGCTGGCTCAGTCGGTTAAGCATGGGACTCTTGATCTCAGCTCAGGTCAAGACCCATGCTGTGCTCCAGGCTGGGCAGTGGAGCCTGCTTTAGAAAGGGGAAGAAGGAGGAGGGGGAGGAGACAGGGGAGGGGAAGGTGGCGGGGGAGGGGAAGGAGAAGGAGATCTGGCTATCTATCTGTGTCTATTATCTAGCATATCTAGGTCTGCACACACATGTGGGACACATACGTACACACCATGAGAACCTATGAAAACATAAAATTAAAATATATATGCAAAATTTTAAGTTAAATATAAAATTTTAAATAATACATATTTTTAATTTTATTTTAAAAATAATTTTGGGGGGCGCCTGGGTGGCTCAGTGGGTTAAAGCCGCTGCCTTCGGCTCAGGTCATGATCCCAGGGTCCTGGGATCGAGGCCCACATCGGGCTCTCTGCTCAGCNGACACATACGTACACACCATGAGAACCTATGAAAACATAAAATTAAAATATATATGCAAAATTTTAAGTTAAATATAAAATTTTAAATAATACATATTTTTAATTTTATTTTAAAAATAATTTTGGGTTTTTTAAAATTTTTTTTTAATGTAAGCTCTACCCTCAATGTGGGACTCTAACTATAAACAGGAGATCAAGAATCCCGCCTGGCTGGCTCAGTCGCCCCCCAAAATTATATATATATTTTTTAAAGTTAGGTTTTAATAAACTCCCACGGTTCACAGTTTGGGCTTAAAAGGCTTTANTAATTTTGGGGTTTTTTAAATTTTTTTTTTTTAATGTAAGCTCTACCCTCAATGTGGGACTCTAACTATAACCAGGAGATCAAGAATCCCGCCTGGCTGGCTCAGTCGCCCCCCAAAATTATATATATATAATTTTTTAAAGTTAGGTTTTAATAAACTCCCACGGTTCACAGTTTGGGCTTAAAAGGCTTTACGTTGAAAATCTCCCTCCCACTCGGGCCCTCCCCTGCCTCATCTCTGCAAGGAAGTTCCGCAGAAGTAACCAGTGTTGCTGTGTTTTGCGAATCTCCAGCCGATGCGCGGTTACAGGCGGCCACACTCGCGAAGCGGCTGTGTGGAGCGTAGGCGGTCCGTGCCTCCGACCAGCAACAGGACGCTGGCCTCATTCACCGTCGCCAGGTGGCCCTTCCACTTCCGCCCAGAAGCCCGGTGCGCCCCACCCCCGGACAGGTAGATTAAATAGAGCCCGCCCACTCGGGCCGCAGGAGCCAATCGAGCACGTTATGCAAATTTCAATCTAATTCCGCTCCCAATGACAGGTCAGCCGGGTTCCCCTTTTCTGCCCTGCGCTGAAAAATCTGGAAAGTTTGTGCCAGGGGCAACAAGAACTTGGAAACCGCAGGAGCTGGAGAATTGGGGGCAGGGACTTAAAGGGGACTGACATTGAGGCTTGAAGGACAGCTAGAGGTCATTTCGCGTGGACTCGGAGCTGGTTCTCTCCTTCCATCCGCGTCCTTCCTGCCAGGTGCTCACATAATCTTTGGTGAGATCACTACCGCCGGACTTGACCCCGCTGGTGTGAAAGCGGGTCGTGGCTTCATCGGAAGCAGGTCCAGGGTCTGGCTACTGGGTGTCGGGGAACAGCCCGGGAGAGAATCAGAACAGGCTCAAGTCCTGTGTCTGCCACTGGTTAGCTGTGTGCTCTTAGGCAATCCCTGCCATCTTGCTAAGGCCTTAGCTTCCTCACCTGGAAAATGGGGGTAATAACACTACTCTCTTAGCTCAATGTTGGGATTGATGGTCTAGTCGAATGAAAACGCAGATTTTGACCTCTGCAAGGCATAGTGCTCGACAATTAGAAGAGTATCACTTTGAGGTTAGACAGACCAGGTGATCCATTCCTGGTTTTCTCATCTATTTGCTGTGTGACCTTAGGTCACTTTACCTCTCTGACTCTTGCTTTCTTCAACTCTAAAGTAAAATATTCCAAGGGCTGTCATGAGGATTAAATGAATTCAGGTTTATATGGCACTTGGCACAGGGCCAAGCCATTATATGGCACTTGGCACAGGGCCAGGCCATGTGTTCCTAGAACCATAGGTCCTCCTAGAACCTCAGTTTCTTTATCTATATTCTGGATACAACAATACAGTCTTTCCTGCCTGCCCCACAGAATAGTCATGAGCCTTAAATGTCTTATGACACAGTTTATAAATAGGAAAACATTATACCAATGTTAATTGGTGGTATTGTAAGGCAGTCAGCACACTGGAAAAAAGCATGATGTTGGCCCTGGCTCTGCCTTTTATTCTGGGTGACCTTGGACATGTTATTTTATCTGTCCAAGGGTCAGTTTCCTCTCCTGTAATATACCAAGCTTATATGGTCATTGAGAACATTGGAAAAATGGTGTGTGGAGAGTGCACACTATATGCCCAACACACAACAAATTTTAATAAACAGTACCTATTATTACCAGCAAGTTTCTCTCTCTCTCTCTCTCTCTTTTTTTTTTTTTAGAGGTGGCGAAGGGGAGAGGGAGAGAGAACCGTAAGCAGGCTCTTACACCCAGCACAGAGCCCGACAGGGGCCTCGATCTCACAATCCTGAGATCATGACCTGAGCCGACATCAAGTCAGATGTTTCACCCACTGAGCCACCCGGGTGCCCCACCAGCAAGATTTTCTTTAAATGTCCCTGGATTCTATTTCCAGAACCGAGGGACTGGGAGATAAGCCTGAGATCAAGACTTGCTTCTCACCGTACATACTCCGTATCATTTGACTTGTATTATGGGAGTGTATTATCATTTTTAAGGATTTTATCAATTTATTTTTGCAAGGTAGGGAGGGGCAGAGGGAGAAGCAGACTCCTTGCTGAGCAGGGAGCCCGATGTGAGACTGGATCCCAGGACCCTGGGATGATGACCTGAGCCAAAGGCAGATGCCTAACCGACTGAGCCACTCAGGCATCTGGAATGTATTATTTAAAAAAAAATACATAAAATTTGGGGCATCTGGGTGGCTCAGTCTTTAAGCGTCTGCCTTCGGCTCAGGTCATGATCCCGGGGTCCTGGGATCAAGTCCCATGTCGGACTCCTTGCTCAGCAGGAAGCCTGCTTCTCCCTCTCCCACTACCCCCTGCTTGTGTTCCCTCTCTCTCTTTGTCTCTCTCTCTGTCAAATAAATAAATAAAATCTTTTAAAAAACATACAGTTTAAAATAAAAATGGAAATACAATTAATAATTTATATATAATAAATACTAAAAATCAAAACATGATGAATTAAAATTTAAAACTGACTTTTAATCTCGTGAGTAGAGGCCTTGTCTGGGCCTCTAAAGAAGAAGCCTAAATGCAAAGGATAACCTTGTGTCCACAAATGCTACAGTTTCCCATGGAAAGGCAGAGTCCTGATTTTTTTCCTAAGACCCACGGGAAAATTTCCAAACCCTAACAAGGGGTCACCTCTGAAAGGAGTGACCATCCGTGGGTGTCAACATTCTCGAAGCCACTCTGAAGTCATGTTCTATGGAAGGAAGTGACCTGAACGAGGCAGCCTTTGGACTGGATTTCCCTGAGCATCAAAGGTATTCAGGACTCAGGGTGAGTCACCCCTCCCTGCTGGGCTTGCCTTCCAACCCCCATAAGGATGAATACCTCATTATGGAGTATTAGCATTCCCCCTACCCTAGGGCCTTACATGGGTATCGAGGAGCCCTGGGATGTCCAGCCAATCCACGCCTACGCTTCTCCAACCGTCCCGGGATGCCTCTGGCCTTTGGACAGCCTTCCTGTTCTTCCTCCTCTGGAGGCCACGGTGTGAACTGACTACCACCGCTCGGCCCTGGAGGTTCCCATTCAGCCGGAAAAAGGCAGGAAGGAAGAGCATCAAGGCCCCAGCCCACTTTCCCTCCTGTGTCCACTGTCCCATCTTTACTGTGTGTGGCAGTGACCCCGAAGTTCAGGTTCTGTTCACGAATTATTCATCAAGGCGGTGGAGAGAACATGAACTTGGACATGAACTTTCACCCACCTCCTCCTGTAGGGGACATGTGTCCTTCCCACTCACATCTCATTGGTCAGAGCTATCGAGGGCCCCGCAAGTGAAAATGTGTGGGCCAGGGCTGGGGAGGGACTGGAGTATTTGGTGAGCCCTGCTCGGTCTAACACCATCTTTCTGCTTGGCCTTTGACCCACACTGATCCACTTTAGAACCAGAGGACATTCGAGTGGGAGGGACCTTGGGAGTCATCTCACCTGCTGACTCCTGAAAGTCGAAACACATCAGAATCTTTGGGTTGTTGTCAAAAATGCAGAGTCCTTGGTCCTCCTCCAGAACTCCTGAGTCAGAACTGTCTAAAATGGTGCCAGGAAATCTACATTTTTAAAAGCTTACCAGTTAGTTCTAGCAGCAGCCAGGTTGGTGACCCAATGATGGACTCTGACCCTCTTTTACAGATGAGGAAACAGGCTCAGAAAGGGACAGTGACTTTTACGGCCATGCAGGGAGTGAACGATAGAGCTTGGGCCAGAGTCTAGGCATCCTGTCCAGGGCTTTTCACACCTGTCTCTTCCTGCCCCGGCTTCTGATAACAGCACCTCAGTTCTCCTTTGGGGAGCCACGAATCACCCTCTCTCAGTCCCCATGATGGGAATGGGACTGACCCACTTCCCAAGTCTGGAGTGGGCCCGTGACTCACACCTGACCCGTCGGAAGCCCGGGATGTGTTCTGAGATGGTTTTGAGATCAAGTCTGGGAGGAGAGAGGCAGTCCAAGGATGTCTGCTGCACCTACTCAGAGAAAGCAGCTCTCTTTCCACTGAGGTTGCAAACTGGTTTGAGCTGAGACTGGAGAGCTGGGGGCTGTCTGCTGTCACGTGGGGAGAGCCCACCTGAAAATTAGCCCAAACTACAGGAAAGCAGGGCTAAGGGATGGCGAGAGAGACCCGATCGCAGCATCCCAGACCTGCGTCCAGCTCTGCCTGGACTTTTCCCGGTGTGAGTCAATCAATTCCCTCTTGGTTCCCTGAGGTTGGCATCTGCCCTGCAAACAACTGGGATACCATAAGGCCAGACAACGTCAAGGTCAGAGTCAGGCCCAGAGAGCCTCAGGTTGTGTTAACACCACATCAAGGCAGACAGACGGGAGAGTCTCAGACGGAGGACAGTGGGCTGAAAGGAAGCCAGTGTCTGCGGGGGGGCATGCAGGAAGGACAGGAGCCCCTTCTCGGACCACACAGACATCCCTGGAACGGCCCCGGGCCCGAGTTCCCCTGAAAGGAAGCCTCACAGAAGAGCCTGAGAAGCCGGGGGTGGGGGTGGGGTGGGGGGTTCTGCTAAGAGGCAGGAAACGGGGTAAAGCGTGCTCACAGGACTTGGGTGCGCCCCACGGAACTGAAAGCAGGGTCTCAAGGAGATAGTTGCACATCACTGTTTATAGCGGCCTTGTTCCCATTAGCCTAGAGGGGAAGGACCCCAGGGCCCGTCAACAGCGAGCGGATAACCAAGGTGTGTTCTACACACACAGGGGACTCTCACTCAGCCTTAAAGACGAGGACAGCTCTGACCCAGGCTACGGCGTGGATGAACCCAGAAGACGTTCCTCTTTGTGAAATAAGCAAGTTACAAAAGGACAAGTACCTTATGGTTCCACTTCTGTGGGTACCTAGAGAAGTCAGCTTCATAGAAACAGGGAATAAAATGCCACATGGGGCGCCGCCTCGGTGGCTCCGTTGGGGAGGCATGATCTCAGCTCAGGTCTTGATCTCAGGGTTGTGGGTTCAAGCCCTGCGTTGGGCTCCATGCTGGGGGTGGCACCTGCTTGGAAAAAAAAAAAAGTCCCTTGCCAGGGGCTGCAGGGAAGGGCAGATGGGGGGGGGGTCACTGTTCAATGGGGACAGAGCTTGTTTTGCAAGTGGAAGAGTTCTGGCGGTGGCTGGAGCTGACCGTTGCAAACAGTGTGAATGCACTTAGTGCTCCCGAACTATTCGCTGACAGACAGTTAAGATGGGAAAGTTTATGTGATGTGTGTTTCACCACAATTAAAAATTAATTAATTAATAAATTAAAAAGAGTGCTCTGGGGCACCTGGGCGACTTAGTCGGTTGAGCATCTAACTCCTGATTGCGTCTCAGGTCATGATCTGGGGGTCATGAGATGGAGCCCCTCATCCAGGTTCATGCTCAGCTGCAAATCAGCTTCTCTCCTCCCTCTCCCTCTTCCCCTCTCCCTGCTTGCATGCACTTGCTCTCTTTCTCTCTCTCAAATAAATAAATAAAATCTTAGGGCACCTGGCTGGCTCAGTTGTTAAGCGTCTGCCTTCGGCTCAGGTCATGATCCCAGGGTCCTGGGATGAAGCCTCACATCAGGCTCCCTGCTCAGCAGGAAGCCTACTTCTCCCTCTCCCACTCCCCCGGCTTGTGTTCCTTCTCTAGCTGTGTTTCTCTCTGTCAAATAAATAAAATCCTTAAAAATAAATAAATAAATAAAAATAAAATCTTTTTTTAAAAAGCGTGATTTTTTTTTTTAAGTGACAACTTCATTTCAAATCCTAGCTCTGCCACTCATGAGCTGGGTGACCTTGGGCAAGTTTCTCTGTGTGCCTTTCTGTGCCTCAGTTTCCTTACTCGTGAAATGAGAATAGTATGAGCCCCGAGGTTGGTAGAAGTATGGTGAGGTTTCGACGCCTCCGTACCAGCAAAGTGCTTGGAAGCACTCAGTGGTGTTGGCCAGGATTATTTTCGTGCCAGTCCCTGAGGCCTGAAAAAGAAAATACTGCATCATCCTTCTCTGGGCTTTCAGTTACTTTCCTTAAATTCCACCAACCTAAAGACACTGAACTGTCCGCGGTTCAAGCCACAGGGTGGGCTCGTGGGAAAGGTGGGTGTCACAGCCCCCAGCGTGAGGCTTCCACTCTGCCCCTCCTCATGCTGCTGTGCAACTCCGGGCCAGCGCACTTACCTCTCTGGGTCAGATTTCCCTCACCCGAGAAACTACTCCCTATCTCACCAGTGGAAGTGAGGATTATGAGAAGGAATGGCAGTGCTTGGGGCTGGCCCCCAGTAGGCATCCCGCACACATCCCCCCTTCCGACTCCCCCTAAACCATGGCCAGGGCCTAGGGCACTGTGTTCCCTCACTTCCCAGGCTGCTGCTGGTTTGTAAAGGACCAGAGAACTGCTGTCTCCAAGGACTTCAGTCCATGTGACCAGGATGAGAGTCATTCACAAAGGGCCACCAGCCCTCCAAGTCTTCCCCGAAGAGCTTTTGTCTTCCTTTTAGGGCCTCGGTGGGGGTCAAGAAGATGCCCAGGGCGATAAATAAAGAGGAAGCAAAAACAAAACGAAATAAGTGTTTACTCTGAGATGAAAGTGCTTGCTAAACACAAACCACAAGGACTTGTGTACAGAAACCACATGTTGGGGATGTCCCGGAATGTCACAAGCGAGGGTGGCTAGAAGGGCAGGCTGGGTGGGGCCCCAGGAGGCAGGAGCAGGATCCCACCCGTGGCAGCCCTTTGGGGCACCCTGGTACCCTCCCATCCCAGCTTCCATGAGCCCTGACCCCTGAGCTCCCACAGCCTGAGCCGCCCGCACCACCTCCCGGTGGGACCGCCCCTCCTCTGTAGGGCCCCTCTGCCCATCTAGGGGGCCTTTGCCCCCCGCTCTCCCTCCAACTCATCCTTCACAACTGGGTTTAGACACCACCTCTGCTGGGAGCCCTTCGCTGACCCCACCGCACCCCCAGACCCTCATAACTTCTGTGCTCATCTCTACGACGACAACTCTCCAAGGCACATCAGTTATCCGTGTACTTGCTTCTCTTCCCTACGAAGTGGCAAGCACTTAAGGATGTGCATTTGGAGCCAGCTGCCTTGGTTGGAATCCCAGCCTCCAGCTGTGTGCCCTTGGGTGAGTGACAGAATGTCCTATGCTTCCCCGTTCCCCTCTGTGAGATGGGGCGGGTAGCTGTGTCTGCATTATGGGGACTCCGCCAGTTGCTGAGGATGTCTATTCCAATCGCACATTCTAGAACTAGGGAAATAACCACGGGGTGGCTTTGGGGACCCAAATGGCCAAGTGCGAGACAGACTAAAGCCGCTACTCCATGGATCACCTGATTTCCCCCAAAGTCCTGGCTCCGACTGGTGGACCATCGTGATGTTCTGGGTGTCCTGAAGTTCACGTCAGTTTAGAGCCAGAAAAGTCTGGTTATTGCCTTTCCTTAATGCGTGTCACCCGAGTAAAGGGCTGCAGTGCCCTCGGGGGAGGCTGGGAGGAAGCTGTAGAGTGTAACTTCTTCTTCTTCTTTTTTTTAAATCTGTCGCTCTTTTGTCACTGAGCTCTTGAAATTCTCAGACTCAGTTCATTTATTTCTTTTTTACCTTCCATTGGATATATGTGTGCAGCACCCATTTTTCTTTTCAGCCCTAAATTGGCTAAATTTCTTCTCCTGCCAGAGAACAGGCAAGCTCAGTTTTAAATGGCTCCCACTGCTTTTTTTTTTTTACATTGATCTTTTCTGTTAGTTCTTTTGTTTTGTTTTGTTTTTAATTTTAATTCCAGTAGAGTGAACACTCAGTGTTATATTAGTTTCGGTGATTCAATACCTCCATACATCACCCCGTGCTCACAGAGATAAGTGTGCTCCTAAACCCCTTCACCTAGTTGCCCCATCCCCCACCCATCTCCCCTCTGGTGACCAGCAGTTCGTTCTCTATAGTTAAGAGTCTGTTTTTCAGTTTGTCTCCTTTTTTGTTTGTTGGATTTGGGTTTTTTTTATTTTTTTATGCTTTTTTTTTTAAGGTTTTATTTATTTATTTGACAGAGAGAGAGAAAGAGAACCCTGGCAGGGGGGAGTGGCAGGCAGAGGGAGAGGAAGAAGCAGGCTCCCTGTTGGGCAAGGAGCCCGATGTGGGGCTTGATCTCAGGACCCCGGGATCATTACCTGAGCAAAAGGCAGATGCTTAACAGACTGAGCCACCCAGGCGCCCCTGTTCGCTTTGTTTGTTAAATTCTACATATGAGTGAAATCATATTTCACTTTCTCTTTCTCTATTTTGCTTAGCATGATATTCCCTAGCTCCATCCACATCATTGCAAGTGGCAAGAGTTCATTCTTTCGATGGCTGCGTAGTATTTCATTGTATTTTTTAAAAAAGATTTTTATTTATTTATTTGACAGAGAGAGAGGTTACAAGTAGGCAGAGAGGCAGGCAGAGAGAGAGGAGGAAGCAGGCTCCCTGCTGAGCAGGGAACCCTTACGAGGGGCTCCATCCCAGGACCCTGAGATCATGACCTGAGCCGAAGGCAGAGGCTTTAACCCACTGAGCCACCCAGGCGCCCCTATTTCATTGTATTTATATACTACATCTTCTTTATCCATTCAACAGTCGATGGACACTTGAGCTACTTCTATAGTTAGGGTATTGTAGATAGTGCTGCTATAAACACACGGGTGAAGGGGGTAACTGTGGGGTCCCTCCTCAAGGGGAACCAGCTCCCCTTTATTCAAGGTGTCTGGGGGCATAAACTGGTTCAAGTCCAAGAACTGATTGAGGACACTGACTTTGTTTTGGTCACTCGAGTTAGTCCCCGTTCACTGGACGGAGAATTCTTCCACTTCCATAGACCAAGTCAGAATTCAGTAGACCCTCCATCCATTTCTTTTCTAGGGACACCAGGATTGACTAGCCAACGTCGTCAATCTCTGTGTGTTTAGATGGATTTAAGTGGATTGATGTCTGCAAAGCGCTGGAGTGTATGCAAAATACAGAGGGGCTTTTTTTTTTTTTGATTGATTGATTGATTTTGGAGAGAGAGAGAGATCAGGAGGAGGAGTAAAGGGAGAGGGAGCGAGAACTCAAGCAGACTCCATGCTGAGCCCAGAGCCCAATGTGGGGCTCGATCCCACAACCCCAAGATCACGACCAGAGCCAAAACAAAGAAGAGTTGGATGCTTAACCCACTGCACCACCCAGGCATCCCAAAAGAGGTGGTTTCATTACTGTCCTTCCTCTTTGTGCTCCCATAACAAGCAGACACTTGATAAATGATTATAAAATGGAGCCACGAAGGACTCCATGATCTAGGTCTCCTCTTGAGACATGAGCAGTGTTCACCTGTGATTCGGTTGACCCTGGAGGTCCCGAGGCATCCAACACAGGCCTCTCTGCATGGGGCCGCGGAGACTTCTGGGAAAGAACTCATTGGAAGGTAAAGGAGAGTCCAACATGGGGGTTGCTCTGAGGGTTGGCCAACACCAGAGGGGAGTGTTTTGAACACAGAGCAAAGCAGCCTGAGATGTGACCCTCAGATTATCTCCCCTAGGCTTCATTGTTTACAAGTGTAGTTATTTGTTTTTATTCTGCCTCTAAGATACTCTAGCGCCGCAGAGTTGAGTAGACATACTTTCAGGGAATAGCAACGATCGTTGATAGTTTATGCACGATCCTTTTCCTATTTATTTTACCCTTTCCTTCTTCCTTGGTTCCCACTCATCTTCCCCACACACGCGTGAGTCTTGTGAATTTTCTTTTAAGAATTTCTTGCATGTGGGCGCCTGGGTGGCTCAGTGGTTAAAGCCGCTGCCTTCGGCTCAGGTCATGATCCCAGGGTCCTGGGATTGAGGCCCACATCGGGCTCTCTGCTCAGTAGGGAGCCTGCTTCCTCCTCTCTCCTCTCTCTCTGCCTGCCTCTCTGCCTACTTGTAATCTCTCTCTCTGTGTCAAATGAATAAATAAAATCTTTAAAAAAAAAAAAAAAGAATTTCTTGCATGTGTGCGGTTATTTTTTTTCCTTGCATGTGTTTTCATTTTCAAAAATTACATCTCACTCTGGGAAGCCCGAACGGTGCGGTTGGCTCAGCATCCAACCCTTGGTTTTGGCTCAGGCCCTGATCTCAGGTTCTGTGCTAAGCTCGGACTCTGCTTTCTCTGCCTCTCCCTGCCGCTTGCACGTGCACGCTCTCACTCTCTCAAATAATTAAATAAATCTTTTTTAAAAAGTTAAATCTCGCTCCATTTACTGCTTTGAGATCCTTCTCTGTGTTGCTGAATGCACACCTGCTCTAACTTCCCTAGTACAGATCTGCCCCACTCGGCCACTAGCCATCCAACAGTGAATATCTCTGCCCAGATTCTCCGAGGGATTTTAATGAGAGTTTCTCCACGATGAGTAGCCAGGAGTGGGATTTCTGGGCTAACGGGCGTGCCCAGATCTGATCTCACCAGATACTGCCTGGTTGCTTTCCGGAACGGCTGTGCTTCCATTCTGTACCGTTGAAGGGATGAACACTTACTCACGTGAGCCCCCCTCCTGAGCTCAAGTCTGACTCCTGGGGAGGAGAGACAGGGCTCTGAGTAAGCAAAAAGGAAGAGCTGATCCGCTAAAGCCTCAGAAAGCCGCCAGCCAAGGGGAGTTCCCTTGGGGCTCCCAGACACAGCTGGAGGGAATGTAAAGAAGGGACCTTCCCACAGAGCCAGGGAGAGCCACTGGGTTGCAGACTGGGCTCTGCTGAGATCGGGGAAGGCTGGCTGGAGGCGCCAGGCAGAACCCCACAGGCAGACTTGGATATCGAAGGAAAACATAGCAGCTGCTGCTGGGTGGTTGGACCAAGGGGCCCTTGCTCACATATTATTAGAATGATGATTATTAAAATTTGGGATAAGGAGCATCCAGGTGGCTCAGTCCGTTAAGCATCTGACTCTTTTTTTTTTTTTTAAGATTTTATTTATTTATTTGACACAGAGAGAAAGAGAGATCAGATCACGAGTAGGCAGAGAGGCAGGCAGAGAGGCAGGGAGAGGAGGAAGCAGGCTCCCTGCTGAGCAGAGAGCCCGATGCGGGCCTCGATCCCAGGACCCTGGGATCATGACCTGAGCTGAAGGCAGAGGCTTTAACCCACTGAGCCACCCAGGCACCCAAGCATCTGACTCTTGATTTTGGCTCGGGCCGTGATCTTAAGGGTGTGGGATCAACCCCTTGTGGGGCTCCACATTTAGCGTGCAGCCTGCTTGAGATTTTCTCTCTCTCACTCAACCTCTTCCAGCTCACGCGTTCTCTCTCTTTAAAATGAATAAATAAAAACTTTAAAAATGGGGGGATAAAATGAAAGTCACACGCCTCTGAACTATGACAACCGGAAGTCTCCGCACGGAGCTGCACGGAAGCCCGGGCTACCAGGGGTCTGAGACTGGCTTTTCTGCTGGTGGCTTCGGTTTCTCACTCACACAGGGGGGACAATCATGGTGCCCACCTCACTGCCTGGCATGCAGGAAGCACTCAGCAAGCACTGGCCTTGCCAGACTCTCTCACAGGCTTGGCACTAATAAGGGCCAGTGTCTGGTCAGGGAGAGGCAGCCGGGCCTTCCTCTGACCTCCCTTGTCTGGCTCCTGTAGGACCCTCTTATGACCTGAGTACCTACATATCCTCCTTCATTCCGCCAGCAAACTCCCAAAGGAGCGCGGAGGATACAGCCCCGACCCTCAAGGGGCCTGCAGACACTGGGCAGAGCCGTGAGGCTGTGATGAGGGTAAAAACACACCTTCACAGGTGCAGAGCAGACCCCACACACACACACATCCTCTCCTGCTGTCCCTTCCAGCTCTGCGTGAGCCTCGCTTTTCTCCCCTGCAAAATGAGACTCCCAGGGTTGTTTTCATGTTCAAGTGAGAAAAGGGATGGATGGGAAAGAACTTTCTAGACTGTCAAGTGCATATAAACAGATGGCCAGGACTATATAAGGAAAGCAGAGATCTTACAGAGTGATGTTGATGGTCAGTGCGCTCTTTCTTCAGGGCAGTTTAAAAACCTGTGGTTTTGTTTTGTTTTTTAAGGTTTTAATTAATTTATTTAACAGAGAGAGAGACAGTGAGAGAGGGAATACAAGCAGGGAGAGTGGGAGAAGAAGCAGGCTTCCCGCGGAGCAAAGAGCCCAATGTGGGGCTCGATCCCAGGACCCTGAGTTCATGACCTGAGCTGAAGGCAGATGCTTAATGACTGGGCTACCCAGACGCCCTCAAAACCTGTGGCTTTAAGAAGATTTCAAATAAAGGAATGATGCTCTTAGCCCATCGTTTGAGGAGGGAAAGTGAGGGGGGCAGTTGGTAGAGGAGGTATGGGCCTGCAATTCGGTTGCCATCCTGCTTTCTAGACTGCCAGGACCTGTCTGAGTGACGGGAGGGTCAGGAGCAGAAGCAGATGGAATCCAACCACCGTCTTCCCCTCGCCTAGCCTCCCAGAGGTCAAGGAGCTGAGGGGGTGGGGACACAGAGCTCACTGCTTCAGCAAAGGGACAGTACTGGTCAGAGGGCAGACCAGGCTGCTGTCACAGAGCGGCAAACATCGTTGCTTCCGTGAGACAGAGATGTATTTCTCTCTCGTGAAAGAGTCTGGGAGGTGGTCCAGGCTGGGCGCCCAGGCTCTTTCTATTTTGTAGCTCAGCCATCCCTTGGGGGGGGCGGCGGGTCACCCTTATTCACATGCCTTCAGTCACAAAACTGCATTTGTCTATCATTGCGGACAGAGGGAGAAGAGAGAGAGAGAAGGGGATGACACATTCCTTTGCTATTAAGGACAGATGGTAGCCAGTCTGGAAGGTGATCCCTGCCCCCCATATTGTCCTTTCCTACACCGAATAGGGATGGCTGTGTAACCAATAGGATATTCTGGAAAAGACAGGTTGTGCCTTTGAGGCTAGGTCATAAAAGACATCGCAGTCTCCGCCTTGCTCTCTCTTGGGTCGGTCGCACGTGCTGGGGGAAGCCAGCTGCCGTGTCCTGAGAGCACTCAAGCTCTGCGGAGAGGTCCACACGGTGAGGGGCTGAGGCCTCCCACCAACAGCCAGTGGGAACCTGCCCGCTGTGGGAAGGAGCCAGCTTGGGGGAGGACCGTCCCGCTACGGTGCAGCCTGGAGGTGACCGCAGACCCTGCTGACAGCTTGACAGCAGCTTCCTGAGAGTCGCTGAGTCAGTCACTCAGCTAAGGCATTCCTAGATTCCTGACCCCCCGGGACTGTGTGAGATACTAAATGCCTATTGTTGTTTTAAGCTGCTAAGTTCTGGGAAAACATGTTACTGGATACTGGGTAACTCCTCCAGGTCACCACTCAGAAGGCACAGACTTCCGATTCATTCACATCTATTGGCCTCAATCCAGCCACGTGGCCGTGTGTAGCTGCAAGGGAGTCTGGGAAATGTAGTCTTCAGCTGGGCCGCTCTGGGCCCCGCTAAAACTTCAATGACCCAGGTCCTTAACTTCATCACATCTGCAAAGTCTCTTTTGGGTGTAGTTTCTCCTAGGGTGTAGAGCTTACTTAAAAAAAAAAAGTTAAAGGGTGCCTGGGTGGCTCAGTGGGTTAAATCCTCTGCCTTCGCCTTGGGTCATGATCTCAGGGTCCTGGGATTGAGCCCCACATCGGGCTCTCTGCTCAGCAGGGAGCCTGCTTCCTCCTCTCTCTGCCTGCCTCTCTGCCCACTTGTGATCTCTCTCTGCATGTCAAATAAATAAATAAATAATCTTAAAAAAAAAAAGTTAAAAAAAATTATGCTGGACTCCTAGACTGGAGACCTGGCTTCTGGATTCTACGTTTTTTGTTTTGTTTTTAGATTTTATTTATTTATTTAACAGAGAGAGAGATTACAAGCAGGCAGAGAGGCAGACAGAGAGAGAGGAGGGAGTAGGCTCCCTGCTGAGCAGAGAGCCTGATGTGGGGCTCAATCCCAGGACCCTGAGATCATGACCTGAGGTGAAGGCAGAGGCTTTAACCCACTGAGCCACCCAGGCACCCTTCTAGTTCTGGTACTTAATTCGCCTGGAGCAAATCACTGGCCATCTCTAGGACTCTATCAGCCCACCTGTGAAGTGGGGGTTGGGGCTTATGTCACAGGTTTTCAAAGTTTTATGTCTAACAGTGAAACCTTTTGTTCAGACGCAGACGCTCTTAGTACCCAGTACTGTGATCCCCTGTGGGACTTTTGCCAGCACCAGTACCAGCTCCCTGGAGGGCACTAGCTGAGCTCAGGGGAGGTGGGAAGCACTGAGAGAGGAATGCCTTCTGACGGGAGCGGGTACGAAGCCTCCCTTTGGGCCAGATGCCTGGGCGGTGCAGGTTGTGCACTGGCTCCCAGAGGGGCCCTGGCCTGTGGGGGAAACTGGTTTGATGGCACCTGCTTCGTCACTTGTCTTGCCGTCCTTGTCTCACTGCCCCCTCTCCCTTACCTACGGTGTCTGGGAGCATGATCCAAACAAATGACATGTATTCAAATCCTTGTCTCAGGCTCCACTCTGCTTCCAAGCCAGTTAAAATCCCAAAATGCAAACAGATCACAGCTGTGGTCTGGTCCTGGGAGGCAGAAGGGTCGGTGAGGGCCATGTCATGCGGGGGCGTCCTGGAGCCCTAATGTACTTTGATAAGGAAGGGAGTAACAGGGGAGCACAGCTGGAGAGGAAACCTCATGAACCAAGACAACAGGAGGGACCCCAAGACGATAATTTTTCTGTTCCCTCCTCCAGACTGACCAAGTCACCCCGTGGTAGTTCTTTCCATATCTTTCCTTTTCACTCCAGACCATGTTCCTCTTTTGACCAAGAGAGTGACCCAAAAAGGATTGTGGTCACTTTCTTATCGGGCCTGTGGTGGGGGGCAGGGCACACACGTCAGGCCCTTCTGCAGCTCCTGTGGCCCCAAGCAACTTCTCCAGGGAGGACACCGCAGCCCCAGTGGAGGCCACCACTGGGCACCTCCCAAACTCTGAGCCAGATGAAGGAACCCCAGTCAATGTCCTGAGGGTAGGGCCCAATGGAAGGCGGGTAGCATGGTCCTAGGAGAGAGCACTAGGGAGGGAGTCCTAGGAGAGAGCACTGGAGAGGGAGTCCAGCCCTTGTAGAGTTTATCCTTCTGAACTTCAGTCTCTTCAACAGCATCCACACCAGGATCCTGGGCAGGGGATGTGAAAAATCCCCATGGACCACAAACCATAACAAATTGTACCATTCAGCTGAGAGTTATCCTTCCACTGAGGGCAAAGCCCTTGATCCACATTGTGTCCTGGCACCAGGCACAGGGCCTGACACATGGGAGGGACTCCAAAAATTATGACTGGATTAATGAATGAATGAGAGCTTGGATAGGTCATCCAGCCTGACAATTCAATCCAACCAAGTATCGCTAGTGGGCCTACTATGTGCCAGGAGCTGGGCAGGGCACTGAGGAAAATCACGAGTAACAAAATAGGATTTCTTCCCCTTCAGAGCTGATGGCATAAGAGGGGAGCAGCCTTTGGTTGGAGGTCCATGTGTGTATTCCTGGGGATCCTCTGTGGGACTCTCAACCCAAGGTCACTACTCAGGCTGTCTGTGGTGGCTGAACTCTAGGCCATCCCCTGGATCCCTCCTCCTGGAGTTCACACCCTTGTGTAATCCCCTCCCTAGGGGTGTGGATAAGGCTACAGTTTGCTTCTAACCAACCAACATGATGGGGGAGCATGATTACATGTGGGTGACTCCATTACATGCACTTTTTTTTTTAAGATTTTATTTATTTGACAAAGAGAGAGAGAGATCACAAGCAGGCAGAGAGGCAAGCAGAGGGAGAGGGAGAAGCAGGTTCCCTGCTGAGCAGAGAACCTGATCTGGGGCTCGATCCCAGGAGCCTGAGATCATGACCTGAGCTGAAGGCAGAGGCTTAACCCACTGAGCCACCCAGGTGCCCCAACATGCACTCTTCTTGGGAGGAGACTCTGTCCCCCTTGCTGGCTCTGATGAGGCAGAGAGCCATGTTGGGGGGCCCAAGTGGCAAGGCTCTGAGGGAAGCTTCTAAATGACAACCAGCAGGGAAACAAGGCCCTTGGTCTGGCAACAGTAAGGAACTGGATTCTGCCAACAATTGTGAGAATTCAGAAGTAGACTCTTCCCCAGTCGAGCCTCAGATGAGACTGTAGCCCCAGCCAGCACTTTGTCACCTTGTGAGGCCTCAAGCTGGTAATTCAGCTGTGCCCATATTCCTGACCCACAGAAGCTGTAAGGTCATAGATGTGTGTTGTTGTAAGCCTCTGAGATTGTGGTTATTTATTATGCAGCAATGGATAACTCAAACATCCTTCCTTTTTCCTGAAATGCCCTCTTCCATATTCACGACCTGCTCTATCTCTGCGGGAGAAGGCGCATGTCGCTTTCTGCCTTCCCAGACCCCATTCTTCCTCCTCTGATAACACAGCCCAGCTTCCATATGGGGGACCTCCTCTGTCCCACTGTTGGTTCGTCCATTTTGGTCACATGGGGCTGACTCCACTCTCTAGCTCCAGAGTCTGACATGTGACTCTGAATCCTCCCAGTCAGAATTCTCCATTTGCACACCCGTAGGCAATAGGTTCAAGGTTGAGCATGTGTTGTAAGCTGGTGCATTCAGAGGTAATTCTGAACTTTTTCTGAATTTGCTACACTGATAGTTTAGCTTTTTGTGCAATTGGTGTCATCTTTCAGAAAGAACCCTCTTCAGAATGGAACCAATAGGAGGAACACAGAGGTAGACATGGATGGAGACAAAACCTTTATGATATGATTACGAGTACCTGGATCCAGCCATGCCTGAAACTGGTAATCTACCCTTTGACATTCCACTCATGTGAGTCAATGAATTTTAGTATTTCTTTAACCCAGTTGAGTCGGGTTCCTGTAACTTGGAAAAAAGAAAGTCTTGATTAATACACTCACCTCTACAGGTATAATTCAATAACCTCTCTCCTCAAGAAACCCTTCCTTACTCACACCAAGTGGTTTCTGCCTGCTACACCATTCTCCCAACTTAGACTTTGGTTTTATCCTTTCCTGTTTTTTTTTCTTTTTGTTTGTTTTTTTAAGATTTTATGTATTTATTTGAGTGAGAGAGGGAGAGAGCATATGAGTGGAGTTGGGGGCATGGGGAGGAGCAGAGGGAGAAGCAGACTTCCCGCTGAGCAGGGAGCCTGATGTGGGGCTGCATACCAGGAGCCCGGGATCATGACCTGAGCCAAAGTCAGACACCCAACCGACTGAGCCACCCACGTGCCTCTCTCCTGTCGTTCTTTAGCATCTCGAGTGTGAGTCGTGATGCTCCAGTGAGATTTAAAGCACTTTTAAAAAACCTTTCTCTTGTGCCAGGCACATAGTATGCACCCAAACAAAACAAAACCAATCCAAACCAAAGAATACCCTTTGGATCAAAATGCGATGTTGTAAAGAGGTGGTTAAATGGACTGAGGGTCACCACCCCGCACGGGGCACCTCCATTGCACCGGGAACTCTCCAATGGGCTGTCCCAGAACCCCCCAGAGCTTTCAGGGTAGTGGTTCAGTTAGGGGACTCAGGTTGGGCAGACAGCAGAATTCATGCCGTCTCGACACTAGAAAGGGAAACCAGTGCTTCTCAAACTTGACCACACATAAGAATCCCCCTGGAGGGCTCGTTAAACACAGATTGCTGGGCCCACCTCCACAGTCGCTGATCCAGGAGGTCTGAAGTAGGCCCAAGAATTTGAATTTCTGGGCGCCTGGGTGGCTCAGTGGGTTAAAGCCTTTGCCTTCGGCTCAGGTCATGATCTCAGGGTCCTGGGATCGAGGCCCGCATCAGGCTCCCTGCTAAGCAGGGAGCCTGCTTCCTCCTCTCTGCCTGCCTCTCTGCCTGCTTGTGATCTCTCTCTCTGTCTCTGTGTCAAATAAATAAATAAAATCTTAAAAAAAAAAAAAAGAATTGGAATTTCTCACAGATTCCCAGTACTGCTGACAGGCTTCTAACTGCAGGTCCTGGGACCACATTTTGAGAACCACTGGATGAAATGCTATTGAGCTGATTACAGAGCCAGTGAGGGAAACTGAGTCAGGCCTGGAGGCTACAACAGCAAGAAGCGAGCCCAAACCACGCCAAGGGGCAGCTTCAGGGAACAAGATCCACCGTACGGTTGCCTCCGCTGACCCCAGGCCCTGGGCACCTGCCACTCCACCACCGTGGCCCCCGGAAGCCTGCTGCCTCCCCCATTCCCCTGCCCCCCGCGTCTGCAACCGAGGTCTCCTGGGGGTTGCACGCTCAAGTCCGAGCTGCAACAGCGGCCAGGAAACGGAAGTGAGACTCATAATGTGGAAATTCTCCCAAACAAGATTTTCCCAAAACGTCAGGTGGTCACAGAGCACAATCAATGGAGGTTTAGGCTGCCTGATGCGGGACGGGAACCATTGTTTGTGATGAGGAAAATGCTTTTGTGTTTTTTTTATTTTGAACATTTTAAGGGGTGCCTGGGAGGCTCAGTCGGTTAAGTGCCCGACTCTTTTTGCTGGCTCAGGTCATGATCCCAGGGTCCTGAGATAGAGCCCCACGTTGGGCTCCCTGCCCAGGGGGGAGTCTGCTTCTCCCTCTGCCTCTGCATCACCCCGGCCCTGCCTCGTGTGCCTCTGCTCTAATAAATAAATAAATAAATAAAATCTTAAAAAAAAAAGATTTTAAGTGATCTCTACATCCACCCTGGGGCTGGAACTGACCCCCGCCTGCAGGCTTTGTGGCACAGACCCCAGAAAACCCAGAGAAAGCCCACGGGTCCACAAAGCACAGTGTTCTCTCTGTCCAGTCTGTTTCCCATTTCTAGGCATCGTTCTCGAACTCTCTCACTCACCATTTTGTCTCTGGGTGTCTAACTTGCTCTCCCTCTCCCGTGTCCCGGACTCTTTTCTCTTGCTTCTTCCTCTATGCATCTGACCCTCTCTCTTCTGTTGCTTTCTGTCTCTGGCTCCCTCTCCCAGCTCGCTCTGCCTCCCTCCGCTCTGCCCTGTCCTTCCTCCTCTCCCTGCCTCCCCACCTCCCTTCCTCTCTGCCATTCCCTCCTCCTTTCCCTGCCCTCTGTCCCTCCCCCCGGAGCTCAAGCTGAGACCCAGCTGGCCTCTAGGAGACACCAGGCTCCCCAGGGGCGCCGCAGGAAGTGCAGTTTCCCTTCTGACCCCATCAGCTGGCTGTGGGGGACGCAGCTGCCCTCCCACTCTGTCCGCTGGGGCAGCCCGGGCGGCATCCCTGGGGCTCAGGATGGAGCCTCACTTCAGAGGACGACAGCCTTTGCCAGGAGGGCAGAGGGTAGGGGGCTGGGCTCTGGCCCGGGGAGCAGGCGAGGAGAGCCCCATGTTCACGGAACACCTCCTGGGTGTTGGCACAGCACCTGCTTGCTGGGGGCGGGGAGACGGGGAAGCGTCAGAGGCCACAGTCGGGTCCCCTTCCTGGAAGATAGCAGGACACATCGGTCAAGGGGCCGAGGGTGCGGGTTGGCAAGAACTGAAGTTTGAGGGGCGAGGGGGTTCTGTGCAGAGGCAGGGGCCTCTTCCTGGCCGGCCCGGGGCAATAAGAACCACCCCCATGGGGACGCTTGGGTGGCTCAGCCGGTGAAGGGTCTGTCTCCAGCTCAGGTCATGATCTCAGGGTCCTCGGATCGGCCCACATCGGGCTCCCTGCTCGGTGCGGAGTCTGCTTCTCCCTCTCCCTCCCCACTCGTGCTTGCTCGCTCACTGTCTCTCTCGAATAAATCTTTAAAAAAACAAAAATAAAATAAATGCAAATACATCTTTAAAAAAAAGAAAAAAGAACCACCGCCATGAATTTGCACAGCCACGAAGGTTTTCCCATCCCCGGGGTGACCTTAGGAGAGGCAGTGTGCGGCGTCAGCATCCAGAGCTGGGAGGCAGAGGCCTGGGGTCTGACTCCACGTCCACTTTGCCGAGTGTGCGACCTTGGACGTGTCACATAACCTCTCCCGGCCTGTTTCTTCACGTATGAAATGGGTGTCAAAGGCCGGCTCAGGGCAGCGGTGTAGAGCAGATGGGGGACTAAAGACGACAGAGAGGGGAGAAGGAGCACAGGACCAGGAGCCCGGCTTAGAACCACGCACACTGAGGATCTCAGAAGCCCAGCACTGGTCTGTCTCCCTGCGCAACATCAAGGGCTCGGCAGGGCTCTGTTCCTTCTGGAGGCTCTGGGGGTCCGTGTTCCTTTGTCCTTTCCAGCGTCCAGAGGCTGCCCGCATTGCTTGGCTCCCGGCTCCTGGCTCCATTCCCCGGGGACCTTCCTGCTGGAGCCGCAGCGCCCTCGCTTCTGTTGAAAGGCCCACCCAGGTAATCTAGGATAATCTCCCTATTTTAAGGTCAACAAATTAGTAACTTTTTTTAAAGATTTTATTTATTTATGAGAGAGAGAGAGAGAGCGCGCGCAACAGAGAGAGTGCAAGCAGGGGGAGGAGCAGAGGGAGAGGGAGAAGCAGACTTCCTACTGAGCAGGGAGCCTGATGCTGCTCAATCCCAGGACCCGGGGATCATGACTTGAGCCAATGGCAGACCTTCACCAACTTCACCTTCACCAACTGAGCCACCCAGGCGTGCAATCAGCAACCTTAATTACAGCTTGAAGTCCCCTTTGCATGGAACCTAACTGTTTGCAGGCTCCAGGGATTAGAATGTCCTAATGACGATCTTGGGGGTCATTTTCTGTTCACCAAATCCTGGAAGGGGGAAGGTTTAACTCCTGCCCCATCTCATTTTGATCTCCCTAACAACCCTGGGGGCTTAGTGTCGTTAACCCCATTTTACAGATCTGGAGACTGAGGTCAAGATACAGCAACATTAAGTTAGTGCTCTGGAGGGATTTGCAGAGGATTTAGATGTGAGCTCTACCTTCATAGGAATTTATAATGGGGTGTTGGAGGGGGCCGGGCACGACATACCCAAAAGCAGAGAGGAGACGGGTGGGAGAGGCAGGGTAAGGGATGGGAGGAATGACTTCTTGGTGGCAGATGAGGACCCTGATATGCCACAGTCCTTGCAGCCAGGAAGGCTTTGGAAGTGGGCTAATTCTGTGGTTTCCAACGTATTTATTTGCAGCAAACCATTTCTCCAAGGGCACCTCCCTGGAAGGTCCATCCATAGACAGGACAGAGGGAAGGAGAAACTCCTCGCTCTGGCCTTGGAGGCCCCTCCTGACGTGGCCCCTGCCCACGGGTCCAGCCTCCTGTCTCCCGTGTTCCACCCCGTACCCACCACCCACAGCCCCCACCCTTGGGAGACAGAGCTGGTTTTCTTTAAGTTCCTCTGTTCACTCCCCCTTCTGGGCCTCTGCTTCTCCTCCTAGTGTTTACAAGTGGGGACTCTCAAGTCCCAGTACTTATCTGCTGTGTCCCCTTGGACAAGTCACTTACCCTCTTGGGGCTTGGGTGAGGAGTAAATACAAGTTCCCCTAGTGGGCCCTGGGGGGCCCACACATACTTCAGGCCACAGCACAGGTGTGGCCCCGTCTCAGATACCCTGTCTCCCTGCCCTGCCCTCCCCTCCCACCTCCACCAACCAGCGGAATGGAGAACCACCTGGGGCCGGGCGGGGCATCATGGGGAGACAGACTCACAGGAATCAGACAGGGCCCTCCTCTGGGGAGCTCTGAAGACAGGAGCCCAGCCTCCAGGGCAGGAAGCCCCAGGAATTTGTTCTCCAACGTTCCTGCCCCAGGCCCCCAGACGGCTCCATGCAGACCTCAGTGGGCCCTGCAGCTGCAGGAGCTGGGAGCCCAGGAGGGGCATCAGGGGTTCAGGCCAAATTTTGCGCCCCCCCCCCCCCGCCCCAGCTCTGCCTGTGCTAAGGCGGAAGAATGGCCCCTGGTCTCTTGACTCAGGAATGCGGAGCATTTCTTAGCACCACTAAAAAGGAAGGGGTCGAGGCCTCCGATGCCTAGCTCTAGAAGGATCCAAGTTGTTTGCTAAAACCACAGCCCGGGAGAGGTCTGCACGGGGGCAGAGATCCTGGCTCTCCTTACCCTGTGGGGAGGAGGGGCCTGCCCTTATAAAGGAAAGTTACTTACGGGGGTGGATGGATGGAGGGAGGCAGGAAGAGGACTCTCCCTCCCACGGCCATGCTGGCTCCCCAGGGGTGTGGGCGAGGGTGTAGGTGGGCTGGCCCTCCCCCCAGGCACCCCACCTCCCAGCCCGGCCCCCCATTCCCTCCTTTTCTCTGTCCTCAGATCTTCTTTGTCAAATGCTTCATCTTCTGGCCCATGTTGGCCAGGCCATGTCTCCTATAATTCTTTCTTTTTATTTTTAAAGATTTAATTTATTTATTTGAGAAAGAGTGCAAGAGAGAGAGGGGCAAAGGGAGAGGAAGAAGCAGGGAGCCCCATGCAGGACTCGATCCCGGGACCCCAGGATCATGACCTGAGCTGCAGGCAGATGCTTAACTGACTGAGTGACCCAGGTGCCCCATCTCCTATCATTTGTGCCTCAACTATACTGGGCCGGACTCTGCACGTGGCAGGCAGCCCCGGGGAGGGACAGACAGGATGTCCCAGGAGGGTGGGGGCTGCTCCTTCTCTTCTCCGTATCCCCAGGGCCCAGGATGGCCACAAGCTGGTCAGAGGTAAGGATTTGGTAGAGTCTTGCCTTGCTTTTCCAGCACCTATAGGCCCGCCTGCTCCCCAAAGACCCCGTCAAATCCAGGCCCGGCTCTTCCCTCCCACCTGGCCCATCCCCAGCTCTGCTCTCCACCCCTTCCACCCCCTGTGTTTGCTCAGCTGCCTGTGGGGACTGCACTCTCTCTCCAACCCCTCCCTGGAGACCTGGGCCGGACACAGACCCCAGCAGAGAGGCCCTGACCTTCTAGACTATTCCTGAGCCAGCTCTCCTCTGCCCACCACCCATTCTGAGTGGTCTCTCAAATACAGACCCCGAAGCCAATTTCCCTTTGGCTCCTGCTGGCCTCAGGCTTCAGCCAGAGAAAGAGAAGCGGCAGGATACATATATATTAATTGATTGATTGATTGACAGTAAGGCTTATGCAGCGGTGGGAACGGGCAAGGCAAGTCCAAAATCTGCAAGGCAGGCCATCAGCAAGGGCAGGCAGCATTTTCTTCCACCTCCACAGCCTTAACTCACCCACACCTGCAAAGTTCCTTTTGCCATATAAGGTAACATATTCACAGGTGTGTGGGATTAGGATTTCTTTTCATTTACTTTAGAGAGAGAGAGAGAGAGAGTGAGAGCATGAGAGGAGGCCAGGGGGAAACTCAAGCACACTTAGCACTAGCCGGACCTAGGGCTTCATCCCAGGACGGGGATCACGACTGAGATCACGACTGGAGCTGAAACCAAGAGCCAGTAGCTCAACCCACTGAACCATCCAGGCGCCCAGGTGTCTGGGATTAGGATGTGGCCATCTTTGGAAGGCCAGTATTCTGCTCACCCCATCACACCCCACCCCCCCCAGGCCACCCCCCTGCCCACTCCTTGACCCTTTCAGTTTTCCACATGGTCCACACGTGACCTGAGCCTGTGCGGGAGGGCTGGGGGCACAGAGTGAGGTAGCCTGCGGCCCTCTCCTCCAGGGAGGCCACCGTCAAGCGCCAACGCAGCCACAGAAGCAGGTGGCTATGATAAAGAGTGATTTGGGTGACATGGTAGGGGTCAGACAGGAGAAGGGGGAAGGGAAGACTGGCTTGTCCTCAGGGACAAGAGTGCCTCGTGGGGGCCTCTCATCCTGGGACCCCCCCCCCACCGCCCCGCACTGGGGTGGGTGAGGACACTGCTGTGCCCCGGCTAGAAATCCTAGCCCTCTGCAGTCAGATTTACTGCGACCTTATGGCAGGCAGGGGGAGAGGGAATCACGTTCTAGTAAAACAAACACAGATCTGCTAGGGAGTGGAATGCAAAATTCAGTGGGTTCCCTAAGGAAACAGTGGAGACCTAAAGGCGAGGGGGCCTCTGGTTCCATTCTTTGATCTGCCTTCCTTTCCTTCCACCTGCCAGCTTCCCCACGCTGCCCCAAAGACGCCTTGCTGAGTTTGAGACTGGCAGGGCGGAGCTGGGCGAGCCTAGGAACCCACACACCTGGAGGAGAGAGGCCCAGCCCGCCCCCGCTGCTGCTGCTCCAGGTGCTCCCCTGAGCACGGGGCGGGGCCAGGTGGAGGCCTGGGCCCCGCCTTCCACCTCGCCTTCTCCTGGGCTCCCAGTCTTGCCTTCCTGAGCTCTCACAGGAGAGAGCCAGTGACCTGTGAAAGCCGACGCCTGGGGATGAAGCCAGGCTCCAGCCCCTGAAGCCGAGTGGAGGGGGTTGGGGGGGGCAAGTCTCCTTTCCTCTCCCGTCGGATGAGGGTAACTCCCTGCCGGCCCCCGCCCCCCTGCCCTCATTCCTCGCCAAAGGCCACAGGCCTGGGAAAAATCCTGCCTTCAGTTACAAAGCCGCAGTTAACTTCACCTCCTGCTGCAGTTAACCACATCTGCAGCCCTTCCAGAAAATTCTCCGGGAAAACAGAGCCTGGATCCGCCTGTTCACCATCCCGTGTTTCCTCCAGGGTCTAGCACATGGTGGGGATACAAGAAGTACCCTCTTTCTTCCTTCCTTCTCTCCAAAAATGCATGCTAATCAGGGGTGCCTGGGTGGCTCAGTTAAGCATCTGCCTTCCGATAGGGTTGTGATTCCAGGGTTCTGGGATCAAGCCCTGTGTGGAGCTCCCTGCTCAGTGGTGAGCCTGCTTCCCCCTTTCCCTCCTCTCTCCCTCACTCTCTCTCTCAAATAAATAAATTTTAAAAAATTTTAAAGAAATGCACACTAGGGGTGCCTGGGTGGCTCAGTGGGTTAAAGCCTCTGCCTTCGGCTCAGGTCATGATCTCAGGGTCCTGGGATCAAGTCCCGAATCGGGCTCTCTGCTCAGCAGGGAGCCTGCTTCCCCCTCTCTCTCTGCCTGCCTCTCTGCCTATTTGTAATCTCTCTCTGTCAAATAAATAAACAAAATCTTAAAAAAAAAAATGCACACTAACCAGTCTACAGTGCGGTGGGCTGATACTAGGCTGAGACTTTGGCATACCTGTCTTCACTTGGCAGCTAAGGAAAGGGAGACTCAGAGATGTTAAGTGACTTGCCCAAGGTCACACAGTAGGTAACAGAACCTACCTTCTGTAGCTTCTAGTAACAGAACTACCCCGTTCTTTCACTGGGCTTTTCCCACTTGACCAAATCATCAAAGTGTGGAGGTACGGTGGAAAGGAAGGGGGTGGTCTGGTGGAAAGGAAGGGGGTCGCCTGCCAGGGAGGTGGTCAGAACAGCAGGGGTTAGCCCAGAGAAATGGGCTGGGGCAGGTTCATGGTAATCATTGAAGGTTAAGTGAGGGACCAGGGAGTTTGGCTTTCGTCCTGCGGACCACAGGGACCAGAAGTTTGTTCCTGTCTTGGGCCCTTGTAAAACAGAAATGGCCTCAGGAGACAGCTTGTCACAAGGATTCAGTCTTCTTACCTGAAAAAATGGCACAAATCTGTGGATAAGCATTTGTTACCCTGGTGTAAAGGGTTTGAGCCTTGGAGTCAGACATATCTGGGTTGAAACCCCAGCGCTTACCACTTCACAGCTGGGGGATCTTGCAGTGAAGTCACTTACCTTTTCTGAGACTTATTGTCCAGCTGGGGAAATGGGACTGCCCTCCCGTCATGCGGGGAGACTCACAAGGCCAAGCTGGAGAGCACCTGCCACAGTGTAAGCAGCCGAGAGTGTAGCAGCTATTGTTATTATTTTTAATGTATTACTATCGTTATTACTATTAGTCAGGCATTTGGGGTTCAGCCCCAGCACTGAAAGTCCCCTAGCCAGGGAGCAGGGCCCCCCGTGTTCTACGACCCCCACCCATAGAATTTGGATCCCTTTCGTTTCTGGCTTCCCAAATGTCTGTGCATGTTCCAAAAGCTTAGGCTGACAACTCATGACCCCCACGAACAGATCACACTAAGCAGCATGAGAAAAAAACTGGTTGGAGACGGGAGACCCAGGGCCGAGCTCCCTTCTGCCCCGACTGGCGGTGTGATCTTGGGTGAGTCATTCAGCACTCCAGGCCACAGACAGGGGGAGGTGGACCAGATGACTGGAGGAAACTTTTCTTTTCATTTTAAATTTATTTATTTATTTATGTATTTGAGAGAGGGGGAGAGGGAGAGAGAAAGAGAGGGAGCACGTGCAATGAGGAGGAGGGGCAGAGGGGGAGAGAGAGAGAGAGAGAATCTCAAGCAGACTCCCTGTCAATTGCTGAGCCCACAACCCTGAGATCACGACCTGAGCCGAAATCAAGAGTCAGACACCCACCCAAGTGAGCCACCCAGGCGCCCCGAGCCTTTCATTTCTTATCTTGATAACTGGGGCCTAGAGATGGAAATCCAGAACTGGCCCCAAAGCATGCCTGGTGCCTGCAGGGTCCAATTCAGAATAAGAGCAGGGAGTGGATGCCCACCAGGTCCCAGGTGTCCAATTCCTGAAGCCTCCAAAGACTTCATTATAAGGAATTCCCATGAGAGGCACACCTGGCTGGCTCAGTCGGGGAAGTGTGAGACTCTTGGTCTCAGGGTTGTGAGTTCAAGCCTCACACTGAGTATAGAGATGACTTAAAAATGAAATTTTAGGGGGGAAAAAAAGGAATTTTCATGAAATACAGCAGGAGGGGCCAGATTAGGCAAATGAAATTACAGGGTGCCTGGTTGAATTTCAGGTTAAAAAACGAAAAGGGGTTTTCTTAGTATAAGTATGTCCTAAATATTGCACAAAACAAACTTAAACTAAAAAGTCATTTGTTCTTTTTTTAAAAAAAGATTTATTGGGCGCCTGGGTGGCTCAATGGGTTAAAGCCTCTGCTTTCGGCTCAGGTCATGATCTCAGCGTCCTGGGATCGAGGCCCACCTCGGGCTCTCTGCTCAGCAGGGAGCCTGCTTCCTCCTCTCCCTGTCTCTCTGCCTGCCTCTCTGCCTACTTGTAATCTCTCTCTTGTGTCAAATAAATAAATAAAATCTTTAAAAATAAATAAATAAAAAAAGATTTATTTATGTATTTATCTATTTGACAGAAAGAGAAGGAGCACAAGTAAGGGAAGAGGGAGAAGCAGACTCCCCACTGAGCAGGGAGCCCAATGTGGGGCTCGATCCCAGGACCCTGCCTTCCCTGAGCTGAAGGCAGACACTTAACCAACTGAGCCACCCAGGCACCCCCCCAGGTCATTTGCTCTTTATCTGAGGTTCAAGTAATTCAAATTTAACCAAGCATCCTGCATTTTTATCTGGCAACCCTAAATACAGGCAAATTTAAAAAACAAGGAAGCTCTCTATGTGTCAATATGAAATGCTCTCAGGGACGAATTTATGGAAAAAACCAAGTGAAGAACAGCTGATAGGCAGCTCTGGATTAGCAAGGGAGGAAAAGCGTACAGGAAGGTTGTGTGCAGAAGCCCTGGAAAGGCAGGCCTTCTGGGGAAGGGAGTTGGGGGGCAGGAACAGGAGGATGAAAGACTTCACTGGGTCCCCTTCGTACCTTTTGGATTTCGTGGGATGTGAATTTTTTATCCAGGCAAAAATAAATAAATACATAAGTAACATAATCAGGCAATTTTGCCCTGACCCCACTCCCCACACCCTTAACCTCCTGCATTCTAGAAATACTCCAGGGTTTGTGTTATCCTTATCGAAATTCCTTTAGGCCTTCGGACTCGTCACAGCCTGTCTGCAGCACCCACCGGCCTGCAGGAGTGGGGTGAGTCATGGTCACCCCTGGCCAGCTGTTTGCCATCTGTAGGCCGTCCTGGGGAAGAGCCACTTCCAGCTGTGGCCCCTGTCCCTGCAGAGACTGGGCTTCCTTTCATTTCTCTCTTTCTCTCCCCTTAGAGGATAATTCACGGGAATTCAACTCCCACTTATTGGGGGGTGCCAGGCACTGTTCTAGGAATGAATCTGAAAGGGAGGGATGACCAGAGCCGGGGGAGAGGTGTGGGGGTGGGAGGAGCAATTCTGTATGTGTGTTGCAGGGAGGTGGCATCTGGGAAGACTTCCTGGAGGAGATGGCACCTTGAAAGAAAAGCGCTCTCCTGGGCACAGCCAAGGTCTTTGGGAATTTATCAGGAGGTCTTTCTTGAGCACAACGATGCATGGAGCTCAGTGTTAAGTTCAAGGCTGAAGGCCAGATGAGGAGGCACAAACACAGTGCCCTTCCTCGAAGAAATTAGTCACGCAGGGGAGAAAATAGCACATCTTATAGGAGGCTATGGGAACTGCTGAGCAGAATGTGTTTCATTGCTGCATCCAGGACAGGCAGGCTGCTAAGGGGTCCAGCGGATGCTTACAAAGCTCGTGTGAGAAGGGCCTTCACACATCTGTGTATCTCACTCATCTTCCGGGCAAGGCCTCAGGCCCAGAGAGGGGCAGGGAAATGAGCAGGTCACACAGCAAGTCAGCTGCAGAGCCAGAACCAGCCCCCGGGCCCCTGACTCCCAGCCCAGGGCTCTCTCCACAGCCCCCCACTGGCTCCCACAGGGCTGGGAGCTCCAGCTGGCAGCAGGGAAGGCTTCCAGAAGCAGGATGCTAGGCACTCTGACCCCGGGCATTCCTTGGGCAGGTCGCACAGATGGGAGGCACGAGGTGTTGTCCCGGGAAGGGGCCTGCCCACTTTGTAACCTGGGAAGACTCTGCCCCAGTTGGGCTCAGCCCAGAGCCACCCCCGAGAGCAATCTAGGCAGGAAAGGGCCACCTGATAAAGGTTATCTCATGTAACCCTCCCTGCGGGACTCCGTGGAGGAATCATGCCCATTTCCAGGAGAGCAAATGAAGGCTTAGGGCAATGAAGTGACTTGCCCAAGGTCGCTAGGCAGTGATGACCATGACCCAGCCATAAACAGTGCCCTGTGCTGTTTCCACAAGACCACTCCGTCCGCATTTAGGAAGTCCATAGCCCTCCCACCGAGACACACACGTGGTTCCTCTGGACGTGGCTGACAAGGGCCTGAAGCCCCACCGGGAACACTCTTTCTTCCTGCTTACTACAAGCACCCCCATCAAAGGGCGGGTAACCCCCGAAGGCCCCATCAGCCGTTACTACTTGAGTATAAGTTAGTGCTCAGACTCTGAGACTGGAGCTGAACGCAGGGCCCTGCCCCCAGTGACACACACCAGGTGAAGAGGGAGAAGTCCCTGGGCCTGGGCTGTGCCCTAGGAGTGGCGGGGGGGAGCTTCCCTGGAAGCATCTGGGTGCTGAGCACCGTGTCCACGTGGCCCCAAGAAGGGAGGCGCCCAAGGGCGGAGGCACGTGGGGATGGGGAAAGAACTGACTTCGCTCAGGTTCCAGCCTGTGCCGTCTGAGGCCAGCCCTCACCTCCCCGGGCCTCACGACCGCACTGCTGCTGTGGGGAGACCTCTTGCAAGTGGGGGTTCCATCCCAGGGTTCTGAAACTTGAGGGAGCACTGGAATCCCCTGGAGAGCTCCCAAAACCCCAGACTGTAGGGCCCCGGCCCAGAGGGTCTGCTTCAGTGAGTCTGGGGGAGGGGTCTAACTAACTAACGAGGTGGCATACAGGGCCAAGGTCAGGGGTGAGGAGGCAACAACTGCCCCTGTGAAAATCTCCCTCTAAGTGGATGATAGCAGGTGTTTCTTTCTATGCCAGGCGCTGTGCCCAGGGCTGCCCTCGGACTAGCTCACATGATCTGGTCCACGAGTCTTTGAAGTAGGTCATCAACACCCCCCTTCACAGGTAAGGAACCCATGGCAGGCAGAATAATGGCCCCCAGAGGTGTCCATATTCCCAGCCCCAGAACCCAGGAATGTTACCTCCCATGGCAAGAAGGACTTCGTAGATAGGATTCTGATACAGATCTCCAGACGGGGAGAGTCTTCTGGATTATCCAAGTCAGCCTGGAGTAATCACAGAGGCCCTCATCACAGGGAGGCAAAAGGTCAATGTCTTAGTCCATTCAGACTGCTGTAACAAAACTCAGCACTGACTGGGTGGCTTATACACAACAGAATTTATTTCTCACAGTTCTGAGGCCTGGAAGTCCATGATCAAGGTGCCAGCACAATCGCTTTCTCCTAAGGTTCCTCCTCCCTGTTCATAAATGACACCTGATCGCTGTGTCCTCAACTTCCACCAGGTGAGAGAGCTCCCTGGAGCCACTTTTTTTTTTTTTTAAAGATTTTATGTATTTATTTGACACAGAGCACAAGCGGGTGGAGCGGCAGGCAGAGGGGGAGGGAGAAGCAGACTCCCCACTGAGCAGAGAGCCCGATGTGGGGCTTGATCCCCGGACCCCGACCACTTATAAAAGAGGAGAGGGCTCTGCCTTCCTAACCCAAGCACCTCCCACAAGGGCCCACCTCCAAATACCATCATCTTTGGGGGTAAGTGTTTCAGTGCATGATTTTGCGGGGGGGACAGAAACATTCAGACCGCAGCAGTCAGGGAGTCGGAAAGGAGGTGTGAGAGTGGAAACAGAGGTCGGAGGCATGAAGGGTGGGGCTGGCAGCCCAGGTGTGTGGGGGCCTCTAGGAACCAGACAAGACCAGGAAGGATTCTCACCTGGGCCTCCAGAAAGACCACAACCCTGCCAACACTCTGATTTTAGCTCCCTCAGACTCATTCTCGACTTCTGACCTCCATAATGGTCAAATAAAAAATGTGTCTTGTTTTATGCCACTAAATCTCTGGTAATTTTTTGTAAGAATCATGGAAAAGTCATCCCAAACCAGAGGCTCAGAAGGATGCAGTGATAAGACTCAAACGCTGGCTTTCTGTCTTCAGGAACTGTGCTCAGACTCCTAACCACAAAGTTGACTCAACAGCCAGCCAACCAGGGTCAAGAATCGAAGCCACCGGGCACCTGGGTGGCTCAGTCATTAAGCGTCTGCCTTCGGCTCAGGTCAGATCCCAGGGTCCTGAGATCGAGCCCCGCATCGGGCTCCCTGCTCAGTGGGGAGCCTGCTTCTCCCTCTCCCACTCCCCCTGCCTATGTTCCCTCTCTCGATGTGTCTCTCTCTGTCAAATAAATAAATAAATAACATCTTAAAAAAAAAAAAGAATGGAAGGCACCAAGGCCATTCCTCCCCCCTACCCCCACCCCATGGAGTAGAAATGACCTTGAGGGTGAGCATGGGGGAATTCTGCTGCTGTTAAATGTCAGAAGAATTGTTATGGGAAAGAAGGAGGCTTTTGGCCAGGCACAGTGGAGAGCTTCCATAATTTGGAGCTCCAGTTGATAAGAACTGGCTGCCTGGGGCTCTGGGCGGGGCGGCATCTTGGGGCTGAGCCCAGGCTCCCAGGGAAAGTGTGCTGTAGTCGATTGGTAATGCCTGACTTGGCCTTGCCAGGGCTCAACAGCAGTGTATGCTGATCCGGGTTAGATAAGTTCCCTAGGGTTGGCCCTGGATCTGACTCATCTTTTTATTCCCTGGCCTAACAATGTGCCCCAAACAAAGCTAACACTCAGTAAATGTTGGGAGGAGGGACGAAAAGAGGGAAGAAAGGGGAGGGAAAGCAGGGAAAGAGGAATTTGTTTCCAGTGGGTAGAATCCCAGGGTGGAGAGCTTCTAATTCCCCCTCTTTGTTCTGTTTATAGCAATCCCTTCCTTTGGGGGGAGGGGGTCCACCCCTGCCTCATTCCAGCTGGTTACGGTAGGGCTGCCAACCACAAGGTCCTGACCCTCCTCTCCTGGGGCAGGCCTATGACTCAAACCAGGCAATAGGACTCTGGGTCCTAGACTCAGAACCTTGATGAGAGACACCAAGGGGGAGAGTGCCTCTGACAGCCACATCCTGGAAAGGTGGTCCATAAACTCAACCAGTCAAGAGGAAGTGGTAACTGGGCCAGAACTCTGGTTTGTGAGACTCCTGAGACTGAGCTCAGATGCTCCTAACCTTAAAGTCATCTCTCGTAGGACCTCCAGCAGAGGACACAGAAGCCCCCCCAGGGAGGTGCGGGCGCCCAGGCTTTCCTGCAGTTGTGTGGCCAAGGTGTTCCAAGAATCCCTCCACCTCCATTTTTATTCTGCTTAGTTATCCGGAGTCAGTTTCTGGGGCTTGAAACTGAAGAACCCCAACCTTGTACAGTGTTTCTAGAAGGAGCAGTGGGGCAATCATCAGAGCCGTTCCACTTGGGAAAAGCTCTCTAGTTGGAAACTTGAAAAAAGAGGGGTCTGTGTTCCCCCAGATTTACATGTTGGAGCTCTCATGGAATAGGAGGAGAGTTAGAGGTGGGGCCTTCTGGAAGTTGACCCCCCATGATGGGATGAGTGCCCTCTGAGCAAGACAGAGGGCGCTAGTGAGCATACGAGAAGACAACAGTGTATGAACCAGAAGAGACCCTCACCAAGGACAGAATCTTGCTGGCACCCTGATCTTGGACTTCCAGCCTCCCCATCTGCAGGACTCTGGTAGAGCAGCCGTCCCTGAGACACAGCAACTGGGGCTCCAACCCGTGCGAATACTGTGGAGTCAGTTGGGGGAAGGAATGGGAGGGAGGGTCCGGAGCCCCATAGCCAGTGAGCTTGGGTTAGACTCCCTCCCTTCCGGCAGGGCCTGACCAAGTCCCTTTGCTCCAAGTTCCTTTGCTCCCGGAGCCTCAAGGAGGCCACAGATATTATTTATCTCATCGGGTCCCTGTGAGGCACGTGGAGGTAATGCAGATGAAGACGTTAGCACGTTTCCAGGCTTCCCTCCTCTCCGGGGTGCTCACACCATGCAAAGAAATGCTAGAGTAATGGATCCGTGCAGCATTTGTGAGTGCCTGCAGGGCCCCCTGGCAGACCAGCAGGGGGCTGGGGCCTGAACCCCTCAAGATCACCTGGCAGGCCAGCAGGGGGCTGGGGCTTGAACCCGGGGACTTCCCATCAAGAGCCCCAGACCTTGACCAGTATTCATGCTGCATCTCCTAGGGAGAGGCCCAAATCCTTCCCACTGTAAGAGCCCTTGACTGCAGACACAGGGTCTCAAATCTCGCCTCAAGAAGCATGTGGTCCGGTTAGAGAGGAGATTCCCACTGGAAAAGGAAGGTGAACTGAGAAGCCAAATCGTGGATGGTGAGAGCCTAAGGAGCCAGGAAGCCCGGCGGGAGGAGGGCCCCTCTGCCTGGATTTCAGGCCATATCCAGTGTCTCCAGAAAGAAAGGACTAGAAGCCACCACCCTAATCCTGAGGCCCCCCCGGGGAAATAGCAAGGTCCTGGGAGAAGACAGGTTCCCACAGGCTTTATTCTCCCTTGTCACTCACTCCTCCAGGCAGCTCAGGCCCGGGAGAGGAAGAAGAGAGGGTCTTCTCTTAGCTCGGGGTGGGTGCGGCTCCAACACCGGACAGAAGGCAGGCAGCTCGCGCTCAGAGCTGGAGGGGCTCCAGGACCTCACCTGGTCCGGTGTCCTCGTTCTGCAGCCCAGACAGGTCAGTGACTCGGGCGGGGCCACAGAAATGGGGGTGGTGGAAGCACACTGAGGACACAGGTCTCCCAGACTTGGGGCCATGCAAGGACACGCCCCAGCTGCTCCCGGACAGGACATTTCTCCAAGCTCCTTCCCGAGCCCCCCTCCCCTTTCCGCAGACCCTCAACATGCGACAGCGAGAACCACCCCCCTGCCCCCTGCTGCAGGCTTCCCCCATCTCTCCAGAGGCCTCTGAGATCCCAGATGGAAGAGGACTTTAGCCAGAAGCTTGGATGGGGAGGGGCTCTGGCCCCCGTATTCACCCACTGCTGAGCCAAAGTGCTGGCCTGCAGACAAGGTGGTTGGTACCGGCTGGAGGACAGAGGGGACAACTGAGCCCAGGTGATGGCACAGTCCAGAGCCCAGCTGTGGCCTCCGCTACCCCTTTTTCCCCACCACCGCCCCTCCCGCGGCCAGTGGCATCCTAAGCCAGCCTGGCAAGGGAACTAGATGCCAAGTGGAGAATGAGGCAGGGTGTGCGTGTGTGTGTGTGTGTGTGTGTGTGTGCTGGGGGGGGGTGTTAGATCAGGGTGGGGGGGATGTGATGGGGCTCTCCTTCTGATTTGGAAGGAGAAGCCAGTTCTCCTCGTTTGGATCTCGGACCTCCTGGGAGCCCCACGTGGAGGCCCCTTGCAGTCGTGGGATCCTGATGGGGGGGGCACCCAGACATGGGGGAGGCTGGGGAACCCGCCCCGCCCTCTGGGGCTGCTTTACAAGTGAAAGTAGCTGCGGAGTGAAGGACAGTCTCTTAGGATGCTAAGAGTTTAAATTCTTTATGAATCGAAAAGGGCCTCCCAGACACCACTAGATCCCTTGGAAGGACGCGCGGATCCATGTTTTTCAACGTACAGGTCAAAGTGCAGGATTTGGTGAGTCACGCTCAGAATTTCATACGATGAGGGCGATGGTGATTAAAAAAAAAAAAGGAAGAGAAAATATCAGAGCGAGTCTTGGGTAGTACACCGTCTCATGAAATGCTTGCTTCAATTTGGGGAGCTGCGCCCGGCTGTATGGGACGTGGATTCTACTGCAAGTCTCTGGTCGCTGTCGGGAAGCCCTGGGAAGCCACTGCCCTTGATGACACACCCTTTGCTCACCAGTGCAGGGAAAGCGAGCGGCATGCAGGGCCCTTCCTGTCGAGGGCCCCCGCCTACCTGCCTTGGCTCCCTGCTCGCACCCCCGACCAAAGGCTCCAGCCACACCCAGCCGGGGGCCGCACCCCAGTCACTGCACGCGCTCACACGTCTCCGCTTCCTTCAAAGTCCCTCTTCCTTTAGCCCTGCGCCCAATCCTGCCTTCGCTCCGGGAGACCCTGTAGGAATGCCACTCCCTCTAGCAGTTGTCCCGCAGGGGGCCAGGCAGGAGGACCCTTCGTGGCTGGCGGTCCCACAGTCTGCTACTGCGCAGAGTTCACCCTCTGTCAATCAACTGGCCCGCATAAGGGGCTTGGCGCACTCCGATTTCATGGATGAATGAAACTGTTCATTTAAAACAAACGAGTGAATGAATGAGTGAATGAACTCTTGATTGACAATTGAATTGCTCTGCGGTGCAGGATCTGGTGCGGAGGTTTGTTGCTTTAATAGTCACCCAACAATTGCGGTGCACCTGCTAGGATCTGCACCCCAGCTACTGGGGACACCAGACTACAGACCAAGACAATTTGCCTTGAGGAACTCATCATCCCACGTGAGACAGGCATGTAAATTACCACCCCAATATGATAAGGGCCCCAGATAAAGACATGTGCAAGGCGACCCCACATTGGTGGTAACGCTGTATCAGCAAAGACCAAAAGCAGGGGACGGTGGGCTGAGTGGGGGTCTTCCTGGCAAAAGGCGAAAACTCTCTTGGAAGTCCTTTATAGCACATGACACTTTATAAGCTCTTTTCACAGGGCGCCTAGGTGGCTTAGTTGGTTAAGAGGCTGCCTTCGACTCAGGTCATGGTCCCAGGGTCCTGGGATGGAGCCCCACATCGGGCTCCCTGCTCAGTGGGGAGCCTGCTTCTCCCTCTCCCTCTGCCTGCCACTCTGTCTATTCGTGCTCTCTATCTCTCTGTCAAATAAATAAATGGAGTCTTTAAAAATAAATAAATAAATAAAAAGTTTTTTGATGCTATTTATTTAACTCCCCCACTAGCTGGTAAATGCCAGGAGAGAGGGCTGGACCACGCCCGCTGAGCTCCTCACCACTGCTGAGGTCTGTTTTTGGTGCCACATCCTAATGCATTAAATATTTACTTAATGAATTTTCAGGAAGCTGCAAATGGCTCAGTTTGACCAGAGAGGAAAGTGGAAGGAGTGCTAGGAAAAAGTGCTGCGAGGTCTGGGTGCCCAGACGGCAGAAGGCACATCAGCCCTGCTAAGGTCTGGTCTTTCTCCTGTGGGCACTGGGGAGCTGTGGAGTGGTTTCAGTGGTCTAGAAAGTCCTTTGGCTCTAGTGTGCAGGGCAGGTGCCTGCGGCCCAGGTGGGCAGTAGAGAAAGCAAATACAGACATAACCCAGGCGAGGAGACTTGAGTCTGGAGGCAGCCGGCTGGGGCGCGCTGGCGTGGTGTACGCCAGGACACCCCGAGCCAGACTCCGAGATCTGGCCTGCTCCCGCCCCCGTG
This sequence comes from Ailurus styani, assembly GCA_002007465.1. Taxonomy (NCBI): domain Eukaryota; kingdom Metazoa; phylum Chordata; class Mammalia; order Carnivora; family Ailuridae; genus Ailurus; species Ailurus styani. The sequence continues at coordinate 3,053,995 of LNAC01000075.1, forward strand.
GGAGGGAGAGGCGCCCGTTCCCTCCTGGGACACAATGCAGCTCCTCGTGGTCCCTGCCAAAATTCAGGCAGTTAGCCTGCTCAGAAGCTTTGCCTTTGCACTCTTGGTACTCTTATTCTCCTTTTTGCAAATTGGCTCTTATTTTAATGCATTTATTTGTGCACATTAGATGACTATAGGAAGGATCATCGTATTAACATTCTCTACGCCCTTGTGTATATTTCTGCACATTTTCGCACTAAAACCATTAAGTGAATATTATGTCACTACCACGTATGGAAAGCCAAGTGCCATAAACAGTAATTCTAAACTCTTCGAGGGAAACTGAAATCACCAAAACAAAGTCTATTAAATCTACCCAGCTGCTATCTCCTGCCCGAGGCTCCCAATCTGAGGCCTGTCTCTCTTCTGCTAAAAATTGAATCTGCTAAGGGGGCTGGGGGCGGTTAGAGACATTCGAACGAAAGACTTTCTCCTTGCCCCTAACCAGAATTTACTGAAATGTGAAAACTAAGTACCTCGGTGTTTTTAAAAACTGCTCCTATGTCCCTAACACTGGCAAACAAGACCAGGACCGAGGCTGAACTCCTGGGGGTAAGGGTCTTACTTCTGACCCTTCAGGGCTCAAATATTTATCAACTCCACCGAAAACTGCTGAAAACCACTAACTCATATTAAAGCATTCAGTGCTCACCCCACCCCTGAGGGATAAGCCTTTATATGCCCATTCTACAGATGAGAAAACCGAGGCACAGAACTACTTCACTTGCGCAGAGCCCACAAAGCCTGTAAGCAACCTCGCTAAATAGAACCCGAGTGGTGCGATTTGGAGTTTTGGCTCTTACTAAGCCCTACCACGCGCGTTGGCTGGGCGATCGGCTCTGTAGAAGCTGAGTTCACTGCCTGGCATGTGGCAGGCACGGGTGGGCTGGCGGGGGAGGGGGGGAGGCGAAGAGGCTGATTTTCCTCCCACCCCCACCCCAGCTTGCGCCCTCCCGCCAACTTTCCGGGCCCACAGCCCCGGCCGGGTGACTGCGCGGGGAGCCGCGCGGTGCAGCTGGAAGGGAGGGGTGCAGGTGCACCGGCCGGCTCGGGGGCGGCGCTTCCCGGCAGGCAGGCGCGGGGCTGCGCGGCCCTGGAGGGGCGCCCCTGGCGGGCGGGGCCCGGCACGGCGCGTACGGACGCAGGTGACGACAGGCGCCCCAGGCCGGAGCTCGGCTCTGCGCTCACCTTATAAGGGCAGGCGCTGCGAGGCAGGGGCGGGG
>LNAC01000075.1:3055453-3111520 GCA_002007465.1 Ailurus styani
GGCAGGGGCGGGGCGTGCCCTCATTCTGGCCTCGCCCGGAGGCCCGACAGCCCTCGGGGAGACTCTCCTTGTAAGGGCGGGGCCCCTCCGGTGGAGCCCCTAGGTGCCCTGAGGCCCTTTGGGACTCCCCCACCCCACCCCCGTCGCGCCCCTCTCGGCTGAGACCGAGCCGGACCCCGCCCTGCGGGGGGCTGAACTTGACCGACTGCCTTGTGGCTGTGGGAGGGTTTGTTCCTTCACCCTGAGCAGGCAGCAGGTCCACAGTAGGTAGCTGGCGGAGGAGGACTTTTAGTGACCGTACTTTAGAGCACTCACTTACCGAGCCTTGGGTCGGAGGGTGACACTTCCTGGGCCCCGTGTGCCCCAAGTGGGCACCTTTTCTAACTGGCACTTAAAGAGTCTCTGTAGCCTCAAGCTCAGCCCAGGACTTGGCTAAACATTAGCCATTGATTCGTAGGAAGTGTATGGTTGACTGAACCATTCTTGGAGGGACAGGACTTTAAAACAAATAGGAAGTGTCCCGCATGAGTCAGCCCCCGTTTGCCTGGCCTCCACTCTTCTCCCTGTAACCTGTCCTTATAGCCCAGATCCTTCTAAAACACAATGTGTCCAGTTGCTTTTCTTTGACCTCCATTGGACTTCACCTATAGGATAAGCAGTCACCTATTGGATAAGCATGAACTCTTAATTCAGGGCACAGGCCTCTGAACTTGCAGTTCCCTGGAGGCATCATGCTGTTCCATGCTTCCCAACCTTTGCACCTGCTGCTCCCTCCTGGAAAGCCCCTTCCTTGCACACAGGGAGACATAGGTTCATCCTTCAAAAATTTGCCTCTTAATGCCCTCTCCCTGACTTCTCTACTGATTAATCTTTCTGAGCCTCAGTTTCTTCATATGCAAAATGGGGATAAAGTAATCTTCACCTCACCATGTTATCGTGAGGGTCCAACGAGTTACTGTCCATACACTGTTCAAGACAATGCTTGGGACCTAGTAGCTGCTCATGAAAACTTACTGCTGAACAAATTCGTCTTACTGTGTTCTAATTACCCTCGCGCGTGCTCTGAGATACATGAGGGCTGCGCTCTTTTCCACCCTTGCAGACGCGGTGCCTGGCATATAGTAGGGGCTGATTACCGTTTGGCAGGAAATGAGCGAATAATAGGCAGTGGGGGTGGGGGTGGGGGAGGAGATCCCTCACCAGAAGGGCCACCACTAATGGTGAGAAAATAAACCCTCATATCTGCTGGGATGTAACACATTCGAACTTTCCCTCCACAGTCTTCTGGGAACTTGGTGAGAAGGATGTTGCATGGCTGTTGACCCCATAATCCGGATTCACATCTGAGGCCTGCAGAGGGGAAGTGTCTTCACCCATGGTCACCCAGTGAGTGGCAGAGTCAAGATTTGGCCCCCTTTTAGCTCTCATCCCGTAAGCCCTGGCAACCTCCTCAAGTTGCAGGCAAACCAGGATGATTCGTCACCTCAGATCCAGTTGCAAACCCTAGTCTCTTGAGGCGCCACCCCCCCATCCTGCGCCCTCCTGTGAGGCTGCCCCCTTGTGCCCATGCTTTTTAGTGAATTTCTTGAAGATGAACCACTCTCCAGCCAGAAGTTCTGGGCTGCTAAAAAAAGAATCACTCTCTCCCTCTCTTACTTCCCCAAAACCACACCGAGCCCCAGGGGGGTGGGAGATGAGAGCATCCGAAGGACCCAGACCCCGGGGCTAGGAGCTGGGTGCACTTTGACCCAGAGAGAAGGCCAGCCCACCCTTGGGCTCTTGTGGGGGGGACAGTGTGAGGACACAGGCAACGGTCTGGGTTGGGACAGCTGGAGAAGGGAGGGGTGCCTCCGCCAGGTTTCTGAGGAGCCCCTCCTGACTGAGCCACTCCCCAGTTGGCCTCGGCGAGGCCCCGACCTCCTCCCCTTGCTGGGCCTGGCTTCCTCTGTAAACCTGGGGGTGGAGACTGGTCCCTGGGGGCTTGGGGGCCCGTGGGTTCATGACTTGGGGAGAGCAGAGTTCTGGGAAACGCAGCCTCCAGAGAGGAGGCCTCAGAGGCCAAGCACGCCCGAGCGAGCGAGGGCGCGAGCCTGGGCCTCACGGACACAAACAGCTTCATCTTCCCAGGCTGCCCCGGCCCCGCCCGCCGCATCCTCCTGGGCCTGCGTCCAGAGAAGCCAGTCCTCTGCCTGGTCCCCAGAGCCCACGGGGACCAGCACCAGGACAGGGAGGGCCTGGGCCTGGCCCCGGAGAACCTGCCCTCCCTCCCTTTGCTGGGGAGGAAACTTGTTCTTGTGGCCTGAACACTGCAGCCCTCAAGTTGGCCCAGCTGTGGCTCAGTGGTCAGGGCCAAGTGCTGAGCAAACACCAGGCCCACTGGGCAGCCAGTCGCACTGTGGCCACTTTCTGTGGAGTCACTCCCGGGCCATGTGGGGTGCTGAGCTGGGCAAGCAAGTGCAGGCAGGGAAGGGAGGGTCTTTCCTGGCTCCAGGGACTCGGCAGGGGGAAGGGACCCCCCCACCCCGGGAACCCATTCCTGCCCCGTCACCTCCTTAAGAAATCATCGCTCCCCTCCCCCTCTCTGCCGGCTTCCAAAAAGACCAACCCCAGGAACGGCAATGGGAACCCAGAGCCACCTCTGGATTCTCTGTTCTTGCTTGCTGGTTGACCCCAGGCCAGGCTCTATCCTCTCTGGGCTTCCATTTCCCTCTCGTCAGCCAGACTTGGTAGCCATCTTCCCTTCTCTCCACGTCACTGGGAGCCCGTTAGAAGGAAAACGAATATGGGAAAGATAACGGGAAGCGTGAACACGCCTGTTTCATGGGGAGGCAGGTGGTTCAGCTCAGGGACTTAGAGAGATGCCCACATTCACATAGAAAGTGCCAGAGGTGCTGATGCCAAGACAGGCCTCCTTGTTGAGGAGAGAGGGGCCTTTGCAGTGGGGGCTGGGCTGTGGGATAAGGATGGGGACCAGACCAGCGGCGGGGCCTGGTGGGGAACAGCTCCTTGGGAGGGTTAGACACTTCATCGACTCATTCGTGTTACAGATTCCTGGGCTCCTTCTCTGTGCCTGGCCCCATGGGAAGGTAGGGACATGGAAGGCTGCTCAAGGTGCAAATAGGACGGGCTTGGAGAGGGTTCTGGTCCCAGGAAGGGCATTTGTCCAAGTCCAGGCTCATCTGCATCTGAATCACTACGGCTTTAGAAACGCACATTCTCAGGTCCCACTCCAGACCCAAGACCCACCCCAGATGCATAACCACAACCAGATCCTTATATGAATGCTTGCTTTGGACTCAAGTTCTCGGAAACGCCAGGATGGGGGACCTGGAAGTTTCTTTCTTGTTGTTCTTCTTTAAATTGAAGTGTAATTGACTGGGGGCTGGAACTTTCTAAGGTAGAGGTGGCCCGGACAAAAAAGTGGCTGGAGGTGGGGCAGGTCTGATGACATTCCTGACGCTCAGCCTCCCCTCCCCCAAAGTAAACCAGCAGGTGGGAGGTGCTGGCCCTGGGAGAGAACCTAGCTCAGATTTCAGGCCCTGGGACACTCCTTCCGGGCTCTGCGACAATAAAATGCTCCCTTTACCCCGAGAATCCTGCATCTAGAAAACCCAGAAGAAGAAAGAAACTCTATGTCCAAACACGTTCATTCCGGTCTCATTTATAATGGACAGAAATATTAACTGGAAAATACCTATGTATGGGACAGTGGGGGGAAAGGCTAATGGCGTGACCCTCACTGAGTGGCTTCCCCGGGTCTGGGATGCCGGGGAGGCCTAGGGATGCCCAGAGTGGCTGCTCGGGGGTCATGGTAAAGCTGTAGGCGAGGGGGCGCCTGGGTGGCTCAGTGGGTTAATGCCTCTGCTTTCGGCTCAGGTCATGATCTCAGGGTCCTGGGATCGAGGCCCGCATCGGGCTCCCTGCTCAGCGGGGAGCCTGCTTCCCCCTCTCTCTCTCTGCCTGCCTCTCTGCCTCCTTGTGATCTCTCTCCCTCTGTGAAATAAATAAATAAAATCTTTAAAAAAAAAAAAAAAGCTGTAGGCGAGGGTGAAGAGCAGGGCACTGGTCACACTGGGAGGTTTTCATCCTGGCTCTACACCTTCCTGACTGTGGGACCTGGGGTCATAACTAAACCCTCTGTGCCTCAGTTTCCCCATTCATAAACTGGAGCTGATACCAGGACCTACCTGCTAGGGTTATATGAGCATCGAAGGAGTTTAGAACAGTGCCTGCAACTTCTGTGTGTGACCCATTATTATTAAACTAAGTAACAGGATTTTATGGGCTGAGGGTGTTCCCCCCCCAACCGCCCCCAAATTCGCCTGTGGAAGCCCTAAACCCCAGGACCTCTGAATGTGACTGTATTTGGAGATGGGCCTTTACAGAGGGGATGAAGTTAACATGAGGCCATTAGGGTGAGCGCCCCCACCCAATCGGGCTGGTGTCCTTACAAGAGAAGGAAATTTGGGCAAGGAGACACGAGGGTTCTGTGGGCACCAAGTAAGGACCCTGTGAGGACACAGCCAGAACGGGGCCGTTGGTAAACCCAGGAGACAGGCCTCAGGAGAAATAAAACCTGCTGACACCTTGATGTTGGCCTTCCAGCCTCCAGAACTGTGACAAATACATTTCTGTGGTTTCATTCACCCAGTCTGTGGTACTTCGCCATGGCGGCCCTACCAAACCCACGCGCATGCCCAGAAGCTTTCAATAGGAGGCTTACGCAACAGTGCTGTGCTCTAAAATTACATTTATGATCTCATGCCAGTGTCTTAACCATGAGCAGAGTACTGTCTTCCCATTTCCTTTTCTGTTTTCTTTTTTTTTTTAAGTAGGCTCCACACCCAGCATGGAGCCCCAAGCAGGGCTCAAACTCACGACCCTGTGATCAAGACCTGAGCTGAGATCAAGAGTCATACATTTTAACCGACTGAGCCACCCAGATGTCCCTATGCTCCCATTTCAGAGATGAAGAAAGCTGAGGCTTGGCTAAGGAGGGGAGGGGCTGGGATTGGAGCCAGATCAATGTGATTCCAAGGCTTCTTTCCAAGCCTGCCTCCACCCCCCACCCCCCAGTGGGACCCCACCGGCCCCCTGCATCCCAGCCTCCCCCCTCGGACAGATCATGTGCTTTCCCACCCCTGTGCCTTTGCACTTGCTCTCCCCTCTGCCTGGAATGCTCTTCCCACTGCTTTGCTCTTCAGACGAACTTCTCCCCAGTTCTTCAAAACAAAACCTTGCAAAAACCGTCCCTTGCAGATTGGCACCCTTCTCATGTTCTGTGGCGTTCAGGCCAGGCGGAGAGAGGCACCGGCTGGCTGAGGTTAGGGGTGAGGTTGCCAGGTGGAGAGAATATTCCAGCCTTAGGAGTAGATCCGGAGGAAACAGAGTCTCCTGCCTCTCGCCAGGGGCTGGCGAAGGGGAAGGCAGGTAAGAGAGGCCTAAAGTCCCCACGCCTGGCATAAGAAGAGGGATCCTTTGCCCCTCCTGGGGACAGCGGTATGGCAGAGGGGGGAGGCTGGGGGGTTGGGTCAGGTCACCCCGGGCCCGTTCCCCAGGGTATGTCTTAGGCACGGTACACCACCTCAGTTTTCTTGTGTGTGAAATGGGAACAACAATGGCTACCTCCGGTGGGTGCTGGGAGGGTTAGACATGGTTGGAGCACCTAGTAGTGTGGGGTGGCGGGGATCAAGGCCAGATTGCCTCTCTGCTGGGAGGCAGCAGACCGGAGAGAGACAGCTACTTGCCTACCATTTGCTAGGAAGCTGACAGAAGGTGGGGGACCAGCTCGCCTCCCCCCCAGTTAATAATTAGCAGCTGTAGAGTGGAGGTGTGGGGGGTCCTAGCTCACAAGAGGTGCTCCCATCAGTGGCTGCGTGTGACCCACAGGTTCAGGGGCGGGAGCGAGAGGGCAGTCAGATGGGAGTCGGGCTGGGAGGCGCGGAGCACAGAGGACCAGACTCAGGGTGAATTCCAGGGGGCATTCTCCAAGAGTGAGGTCACCACCTCTAGCTGCCCGGGGAGCTGCCGGAGCCACAGGCACCTCCAGGCCAGCTGTAGAGCCGGAGGGGGTGGTGGCAGAGGTTGGGGCCCGCACAGGGAGCCCAGTGTCAGGGCCACGGCCTACTACAAGGACCGCCCTGCCCGTGGTGAGGTGCCAGGTCCTTATCTCAGGAAACCCGGTGCTTCCTGTTGAAGATGTCACGGGGGGAAAGGGAGAGCATAGCCGTGGACACTTTCGGAGGCCCAGCTAGGTACCAGAATGCTTCTGCACGCCTCGCCATGTCGTCCCCACCGTGACCTCATGAGAAGTGCGTGTCACTGGCCTGGCATGCAGATGGGGCCACCGAGGCTCCAAATGGTGAAAAACCTTGCCCCAAAGGGAAAGCAGTGGCGCTAATAGGTAAGGACGCAGAGACTTTAGAGTCAGACACTCGCGCGTCCAGAGCCGAGCCCTGACACCTGTCAAGGTCGGGTCACCGAAGCGCTCTGAGCCTAGCGGCGATGGCAGCCCCTGCTTCCCAGGCTTGTTGAGAAGGCTCAGTGAGATGACACCTGGAGTGTGCTCAGTGTCGCCCAGTTCTGCTGATGTCACTGCTGAGCTTCCCTGGGGATGCAGCGTGCCCAAGGCCACACTGGTTGGTGGCACACTCAGGACTTGAACCCAGCTCTGATTCTTCCTGCCCTCCTTCCACCACCATGGAGTGGCTGTGGATGGCCCTAGGCTTCCAGAAGGCGGTCAGGAGTGGCTGGAGAGCTGGAGCTCCTTAGCAGAACCAGTGGTCCGGTTTCCAGGGGAGCCATGGCAGCCAGCCCCACCTCCCCAAGCCGGGGTTCAAGGTCACACTCACTGCCGGTGTTCCAGACAGCAGGGAGGAACTGTGGCAGCATGCCTGGAAGCCTCACGGGTCGCACAGCGTCCTGCCGGCCACCAAGGCCCCAACATTGTTCTCTGGGCCCTCCCAGGCCAGGGCCCACACATTCGGGATTTCCGGCAGCCCTGCCAGAGCTGCCTTCACTTTCCGGACGAACTTTCCCCAGGCGTCTGGGGCAGGGGCTGAGCACCTCCCTGGGCCCCCGTCCTGGGCAGGGACTGCTGGGAAGGGCACTGGCAGCAAGGTCAACGTCCTCTTGACCCAACAGGTCCTGGCCCCGGAGCCTGGCCTCTGCAGAGACACAGCGTCCTCTTCGCCCCTCCTGGAGACCAGGGAAGCCACGGCCGCAAGAGTCACTTTCATTTCAGGGCTGGCTGCAGTCAGGGCCCGGGGCCTCGAGTCCCCGTCACACATGCGCGGTGACCTAGGGCAAGTCACTCCGCCCGTGCCCTCATGGGGGAGACGGGATGGCATGTGACATCACACCCTGACATTGCTCCCGAAAGGCCCGCGGCCCCCCCGCTCTGCGGCGTCGTCCTAGCACTTCCCAGGCCCGCGGGGTGCCCTTTGTGGGGGAGCACTCTTGCTTGGCAGGGAGCACACCAGAGGGTGTACATATGGCGCAAGGAATGCAAGTTTCCATCCCTGGCTGCGGTCTTCGGGCCCACTGGAGGGCCTTGGGATCAGAATATGTGCGCAGACGCCACCCCTGGGAGGTCTTGGGGCCAAGGGGACCCGTGGTCATGCTCCCCTCGCTGGGGGTGTGTGTGTGTCTGTGCATCTGAGGGGCTGGCACTGGTCCCCCTGTCCCACAGAGGGCCCTGCAGCTGCACTGCCGACCCCTCTTCCGCAGGCCGGGAGCCCGAGGAGGCACCCAGAAGGCAGCGTCCTGGTGAGGTCAGAGCCGTGGAATCAGTCAACGGGATCACCCCGAGGCTTCTGTGCCCCCAGCCAATGACTCATGCCACGAACAGCTGCGCGGGCAGAGACTGCCAACCTGGGCCGGCGGCGCCACTGGCTGCCCTCGCCCCATGGCACGCCTTTAAAGGACAGGGAGCTTGGGCGGCGCAGAGGCCCTGGCCCCGGCCCCGAGGCCCTTCGGCAGCCCCTTCCCACCTGCCAGCAGGGGAGAGGCCAGCCCCCCACCTGGGTTTAAACCTGGCCTCACTGCTTTTTCGACATGACCTTGGGTAAGTCAGTGTCTCCAAACTGGTTTTTTCACTTGTAACATGGAAATACTACTTGCCTCACAAGACAGGAATTAAATGAGGTAATGTGTGGAGAAAGTGTTTGGCAGAGGGCACCTTTTAAGGAGTGGTATGGTGGCAGAGCCCCGGCTCGGGCATCATGGCACCCCGACCTTGAACTCTGCCCCCCCCCTTACTTGCCAGGCGTCTCTGAAAGTTACTCAACCTCTGCATCAGCGTCTCTTCTGTGAGGCGAGCTGCTACTGTGTCGGCCGGCTCTGGGACGAAGGTCACACACCACATTTTGTACCGTGATAGACGAGGGGCGCCTTGAACCCCAGCCCCACACCCTGGGAGCCCCGTGGTCTTAGACAAAGACCTCAACCTCTGAATGGGTCTCCTGCATAAAAGGGAACGAGGATGAGGACGCCGACCTTGTGTGGCTGTGGTGGGGTCGGGTGGCTCCCAGTTAGCGCCCTCCACGCACCAGCGGCTGTTGCCCTCGGCCTCCCTCGGCTGATGCCAGCTGCTGGCTCATCTCCACTCCAGGTGCCTGTGACAGGTCCTGGGTCTGAGGTCTTTCAGGGCCTGCTTCCGAGGCAGCCCCAGCCCCGCTCTCCGGCATCAGCCACGGCAGCCTTCCCAAGGCGGTGCTGGCGCAGACCCCTCCAAGACCCTGGTGTGACGAAGACATGTTCAATAGCAAGCCGAGAGCCACTGAGGACAACGCAGCCAGGAGGAGACACGGCATCCCAGGGCCGAGGGCAAGCATGCCAGGACACCCCTGCTGTCGAGCCCCCGCGGTTCCCAGGAAGCTGGAACCTCAGCCAGGCAACTGAGCCAAAGGGCAGCTTGGCCCCAAGAGGAAGATGGAAGGCGGGCTCTTTTGGCTGGCAAGCCTGGTGGCCTGGCGCCTTCCTCCATGGGCCACGGGGAGCTGCGAACAGAGCGCCTGGCCTGGAGGCTGAGGAGTGCCTGCGGCATACACAGGAAGAAGGGCCCAGGTTCCCTAGGGGGCCAGGCTTTCCAGAGGAGTGGCCACGTGCCGGTCAGCGAAGGCAGGCCCAGAAACATCAAGGGGATCAGGTGCAGGAGCTCAGGCTTCAGGGGCAACCAAGTCAGGGTACAAACCCTGGCTCTGCACCCCAGGAGGCTCAGTGTCCTTATCTGTGTAATGGGCACAATAAGCACCTTCTTGCCTCACTCGTGCGGGAAGGCGGTGCCAGGACAGGGGTCACCACAGACAAGAGCGTTGGGGCGGGGGGCTGGTCAAGGGCAAGAGGGTGGTGGAGTCACAGGAAGCAGGGACAGCAGCCCAGCCCGGGGAGGGGTTCCAAGTGCTTCCAGAGCCCAGACAGAAGGGAAGCTGTCAACGCTGCAGACCCCTAGCTTTATTGGTCCGGTTTGTTCACAGTGAGGTTTCCCAAAGCAGGGGTCTGAGGACTCCCCCCTCCTCCTGCCCCATGTGTGCGTTCTCTGCCCTTGCCCCTGGGAGGAAGGAAGGGAGGTGGCGGCTCCAGGGTAATTTAGTGTGGAGCCCAGGGTCTGTTCTTCAGAGCAGGAGGTAGAAGGCAATCACATAAAGTTCTTTATTACAGGCCTACAAAAAATGAGAATTATAGATTACTCTCACTTGTTTGGGTTTCTTTCTTTCTTCTTCCTTTTTACAAAACAGCAGCAGGAAAGAAAAAGGCAGGAGGCAGATGGGCCAGGCACTGGGGCACGGATCAGAAGGAACCAGGGAGACGTGGGCCGACCGGTCACTGCCGGCTGGCCTGGGGCTCTCTCCGGCATCCCGGGAGGACAGACAAGCCCTAGTGGGAGCAGAGAGGACAGTGGGGGGGAAGGCGGCTGTCCCCAGATCAACAGCGGCACCGTTCCTCCGGCACTCAGCCGGGCTGGAAGCACGCAAGGCTCCCGTGTTTGGGGGCCCGCTCTCCAAAGCATGGGCCCACAGGGGCCGGACAGAAGGGAGGAGGCAGGAAGGGCCAACACAGAAGGGCTCTGAGTTCTATCGGGGGCCCTCCTGGCACCATGGGGGCCCAGGGGGCAAGGGCAACCAGGCGTCTTCCCTGCTTGTCAGCCAATGAGCTTCTTCAGGAAGGCCTCCAGCTGGTCCTCATCCTTGATGCCCACAAACTTGTCCACCACGTCCCCATTCTTGATGGCCAGCACAGTGGGCACAGCTGACACCTACGTGGGGGGAGACGAAGGGAGACCAGGTCACCTGGAGGCGAACTTTTCTCAACGGCCGTTCCCCAGCCTTTTTGGCAAAGGCCGGCGGTGTAGGCAGAGCAGTGATTGCCCAGCGGTGGGCGGGGCCCCTTCCCTTGGTGCAGGGGTGCTGCGGGGCCTGGAGGTCCACCCGCTGCAAAGACTTTTCCACTGTGGGCTCCTGGCGGTCCCCTTCCTTCCCCAACCGCAGGGCTGACTCACTGGCCCAGTGGTTTGGCTGCAATGACAGGAGGGATGAAAATAGCCCACACAGCTGCAGGCCAGGGTGGGGGGCGGGGGGGAAGCTCCCCGAGGGGCAGCCCGGCCCGGGGTGGGGGAGCCGCGGAGACGTGAGGGTCTGAGTCCTCCTCTGCCGCTCACCAGCAGGCCGCACCGCCCTCAGGGCCTCGGCGCCCTCTTCCGTAAAATGGGGGCGACAGGATGGGCCTTGAAGGCTGAGGACAGAGATGACAGATTCACAGATAAATCTGGGTGGTTCCGAGCTCAGGCTCTGCAAGTGGCTGACCCGAAGCCAGGCTGCTCTGCGGAAGCCCCTTCATCGCTCGGTCTCCTCGTTCCCATCCGCACAATGGAGCCATTGGGCGCACCGATCCCAGGTCCGGGGGCCGCACCAGGTCGGGTGAGCCGTCTCAGCGCGGCGCCCCGCTCCTGGCAGGGCCCTCGAGGGTCAGACCCAGCCACACGCCCGATGTGCAGGGACGTTCGACAAATGGTGGCCCCGGAGAGCGTGTCAGAAAAGTCTAACAGGCCCCGCCGCGCTGCCGTGAACGGCCAGGCCAGCAGGGTCCAGAAAGTCACTGACTCATACTGGACGGTGCGGGAGGAAGGGCTCGGCCATACATGAGCTGATGTTTATTTATCAGGGGGGACGGAGGGCAACATTCTTGGCCTGTGAAGCATTTTCTCAAGTTCCCTCAGGAGACCCGTGCAGATTCCATGGCACGTCCACGAGGCCCCACTGGCCACTGTGGCATCGAGCGTTTTCTGCGGCCTGGGCTCCCTGCCTGACATTTGTAGACATTTTTTTAAAAAAATGGATAAACAGAACAAGATAAGCATTCTTTTCTTACACATGTTAACTACAAAGTAACAACAGCAATTTACACAAACATCCCAAGTCTTTGCGAGCCCGCCCACGAGTCATCCCGGGAGCCAGACTTGGGAGTTCGATGTTCACAGGGCGCACAGGTCAGACACAAGAGAACCACAGGCCACGCCGGCCTGCTCTCCCGCCTCGGGTGGCTGCCCCCACGCCCCCTCTGACTTCACGCAGCAGGCCCTGCCCTCCTCCCCTAACCGGGTCTGGCTGGACAACCCGCAGGGGAGAGGATGCAGTTCCTGTTCCTATTAGTCCTGTGAGGCTCTTTCAAGGACTGTCCTGGGGCTGATGCGGGTGGCAGAGGGAATGTGCAGGCAGACCCACGTGGTAGTGGGCTGACCATGTGTGTGCCACGGTTTGTGGGGCTACCACTGGCTCCTGCTCTTATTGTTCATGACTGTGGCACGCGAAGTGGCATGAAGGGCAAAGATCCAGCGTGCGGCCTGCCCCGTCTCCAGGCACAGGCCAGGGTTCAGGGAGACTTGCTCTGGACTGCACCGCCAGTGCCGGATGTGCCAGGGTGGGCACGGAGCCATGTGTTTTATTTATTTTAGAAGATTTTTAAATTGTTATTATTATTATTATTATTTAAGTAATCTCTATACCCAACCTGGGGCTTGAACTCACAACCCAAGATCAAGAGTCACATACTCTGGGGAGTACCTGGGTGGCTCAGTTGGTTGGGCGTCTGCCTTCAGCTCAGGTCATGATCCCAGGGTCCTGGGATGGAGCTCCAAGTTGGGCTCCCAGCTCAGTGGGGAGCCTGTTTCTCCCTCTCCCTTGCTATCTCTGTCCCCACCTCTCAAATAAATAAATACTAAAAAAAAAAAAACCTCACACACAAAATGAGCCATCCAGGTGCCTCCGGAGCTGCGTTCTTATGCGCCCTCTAGTGGCCTACGAGTCCAGCCACTCAACTGAAGGTCAAGGCTCAAGCCCTGACTGGATCCCACCCCGTCCTGCTTCTTTAACTGCTGTAAAAACAGTATGTCATTGTATGAGAAGTGGTCTAATGGCTTTTACGTGTCCTCTAAGTAGGACTACGCTCCCCGAGGTGGCTTGGAGTGGTGTCCGTTCTCAGACGCTCCAGACCACTCCTGCCGCGATCATATCTGCAAACTCACACGCGCAGATGCACACACACAGCCACGCTGCAGACTTACAGCAGACACTCCAAGGTCTAGTCTTTGCTGACCAAGGGCTCTTTTCGGAGGGTGAGTCTAAATCAGACGAGAGCACACAGCCACGGGCTTGCCAGAGGCTGGTCTTCCCAAGACACGGCTGGAGCACCTGGGGGGATTGGGCTTCCCTTCCCCCGAGGAGGAGGATGTGGCTTTGCTGCTCCTGAGTTTGGCTCACAAACCAGGAGGGGCCGGTGCTTGTAAACATGGCCTTAAATGGAAGTGCACGGGTCCCTGGCACATTCCTCTGGAATGTGATCCAAGTAGAAGAGGGGCCGCGGTGGAGCAGGACCGCTGCTTCCTTCTCCGCTCAGGCGGCACTGCGGGGACCCAGCAGCTGGAGGAAAGATGAACGGATGCGCTAAAACGCGCTGCTCCTCCTTCTGCTCTGTGTCGCCACCTGGAGCCTCCCAGGCTGGCGCCAGAGGCTGAGACCTCAGGGCAGGGTGTGTGTGTGTGTGGTCTGTCCCCACTGACCTACCGCCCACCGGCTGCACTGCCACGGAGCTCAGTAACCCTGGAGTCTTCCCCGCCTCCCCTCCCTCCATTTGCGAGGGCCTACCAAGGGACAGGCCCTGTGCCAGCTGTCGCACAGGCCGGCGACCTCCTTCTCGGCTAACTGCAGAGCCAACGCAAAGGAAAAGCTGACCGTCAGCCAGGCTGCTGTGTACCAGGGGGTCCTCAAGTGTCGGGGTGACACTAACTACTTGCGGACGCAACCTCATAAATTCGTGGCTCAAGTGGGTCGCTTTACAGGTGAGAAGACCGAGGCCCGAGAGCGGAGTGACCAAGTGGTAGAGCTGGAGTCTGACTCGAGATCTGTGACTCTGCTGTCTGTGACGTCTAACTGGGCCCCACGCCAGCCTCAGAGCTCCTGAGTTCTGGCAGGGCGAGGAAGCCCAGGTAGGGAAGCGCCAAAAGGCCGACTCTACACTTCAAATGAGAAGCCTCTGGATGCAAGAGGATTCTTATAGGAAGGACTATTACTATGACTATTACTTTTTTAAGATTTTATTTTTTTTAAGTCATCTCCGCACCCAATGTGGGCCTTGAACTCATAACCCTGAGATCAAGGGTTGCATGAGCCACTGACTGAGCCAGTCGGGTGCCCCAGGAAAAAAAACTATTATTAAAAAAAAAAAAAATCAGGGACGCCTGGGTGGCTTAGTCGGTTGGGCGATTGCCTTTGGCTCAGGTCATGATTCTGGAGTCGCAGGATGGAGTCCCGCGTCAGGCTCCCTGCTCAGAGGGGAGTCTGCTTCTCCCTCTGACCCTCCTCCATCTCATGCTCTCTCGCTCCCTCTCATTCTGCGTCTCAAATAAATCAATAAAATCTAAAAAAAAAAAAATGTTAAAAAAAATCAAATCCTGGGCGCCTGGGTGGCTCAGTCAGTTAAGTGTCTGATTCTTGATCTCAGCTCAGGTCTCGATCTGATCAGGGCCATGAGTTCAAGGCCCATGCTGGGCTCTGAGCTGGGCATGAAGCCTACTCAAAAAAAAAAAAAAAAGAAAAGAAAAGAAAATCCAATCTAACCACATGACATTCTGGAAAAGGCAAAACTATGGAGACAGTAAAAAGATCAGTGGTCGCCAGCAGCCCGAGGGGGAGCAGGGAGGAGAAAGTGGAGCACAGGGGATTTTTAAGATGGTGAAACTCTTCCGTATAGAACGGCAATGGTGGGTGCACGTGACTGTACACCTGTCAAAACCCACGAGACGGACACACCAGGTGGGAATCCTCGCACGCCCCCAGAAGGTCAGCAGAGGCCTCTGAAACTTTTGCTTCTTGATGTTTGGTTCCAGACTGCTGGCAGTGGTCACTGAGAAGCTTGTAGAAAATCAGAATCTTGGGCTTTTCCTAGACCCACTGATTCATAATCTGCTTTTAAGCAATATCCCAGATCGTATGTTTGTGAAGTACTGACTTAGAATACTTTCAAAGTAGGTGGTATGGTAATGACTAAAATACTATAGTCTCCAGCCACGAAATACTACCATTCAATGAACTGTCTATGAGATTATATGAAACATTAAAAGGGAAAAAATTCAAATAAAAGCTTAAATCAGTTACCCCAAATCGTGACAATGACTGTGTTGGGATTTTAAGATGACAGGTGACTTTCCCCCCTTATTATTTATTACCCGGCTGTTTTCCTACTGCTTTTTAAAGGGTCTTCTTCTCTATATGAGGAGAAGATAAAAAGATAACAGCTCCAAGCATGAAGTCAGAAGCCCCGAAGGAGAGCACAGAGCCTCAAGGGTCCACGTCTGATCTGCTCTTTGCGCCCAGTAGCTGGCAAGGTCTGAACGATCAGGGAATGCCCAGCTGTCCAGTGGGGACAAGGAGCTGGGAGAGCAGAGAGCTTTTTTCCGGCCAAGTCAGGGCAGTGCGCAAACGGGGGGTGGTTGGGGGCACACGAAACCCCAAGGCCCCCAGTCCTTCCCTTCCTTCTACTCTGGGAGACAGTGGAGGTCAAGGATGGGCTGCTGACTGAAGCAGAACTGTGGTGCAAGGGGAATCTGTGTGAGGAAGGCGACTCACCCCAAGACGTGTGCTGGGCATGGGCTGGGGCGGGGGGGGGGTGGTGGTCAGGAAAGCTCGGGGAGAGGAGCCAAATCCCCTTAATATAACTTAAAGCAGTTTCTCCCACATGTTCATCCAACACCTGGAAACAGAGGAAGCTATCTCAGGAGGCACTACGGATCTCTTGGCTGAAACCTCTTTTTCAGGCTCTCTTCCAAAAGAACAGGTGTGAAGGAAGGAAGGAAAGTGCTGGGGGAGGGGCCAGGACAAGCCCGGCTGGAGCTGCCTTAGCACTGCAGTGACATCCGCCCAGGGCCTGGCAAGACAAGGAGGCCAGGACCAGGTGGTGTGGGCCCGGCCACCCTGAGGTCCTTCTGCGTGACCGACACACAGAGGGAGGAGTGACAAGATCCTACACGGGGACCCACCTCCAGCACACACTTCCCAGGCCTGACTACAGGACCTCGGGGGCCAGCCCGACATCACCAGGCTCCCTGGAATGCGGGTGGGGATGGGTTCTTCTTCTCCCCATCTGCACCAGCTAACCACAGTTCCTGAAACGTGGCTGGCACTCCGGGTGTGTCTGCCGAGAAGTTCCACTGGCCCAGGCTGACTGCTGTGGGGGCAGGAGGGGGCCTGCAACACTTATGCCTGCCGGTCACCCCGGGGAATGTTCTAGCCGCTCTAGTCCTAAGCTCGTCCCTGCAGCTGCTGCGGGCGTTGGGGGAGGGATGGACAAGTAGGAGAAAGACAGGGGCAGCTAAATGGCCAACAAGTGCCCCCGGGACTTAAAGATCAGTGGGAGGGCTTTAAAAGAAAACAGCGCCTTGGGGCACCTGGCTGGCTCAGTCAGTAGGGCATGCGACTCTTGATCTCGGGGTTGTGAGTTTGAACCCCATGTTGGGGGTACTGTTTACTGAACAGAACAAACACAAAAATAGCAAGTCATCCCTCCCCCGCAAGCCTGGGTAAGCAGCCCCGAACCCCCCACTCGGTGCCATGGAGTCTTCCTTTGGTAAGGCCCCCTCGCCCACCCGCAGTGGCCATCAGTGGCTTTGCCTGCCCAGCATCTACCTCCTTTGCTTCCGTTTGGGGCAGATGTTCCCATGGTGATCACTCCCACCTGTGCAACAGGCGCCCAGCCTATCCTCACCCCTGCCCCCACGGGGACCGGCTGGAGGCCGCACCTCTACTTGGTGGTCTCGTGAGTGCTGAGCCTGGACTTTCAAACTCTGAAGGGAACAGGCCCCCTCTTCCAGTCACTGGCTACCCAAAAGGAAGGAGGGAAGGAGACTCAGTCTGGCCGGATCTTCAAGAGAACCAGAAATCTGGATTTTCCCGTGAAATCTCTTTTAGATACCAGCATCTGGTTCACTATCTTAAGAACCCAAAGGCCTGATCAAATGTGTCGGGGAATGAGATCTGGCCACAGGCCACCAGGCACGACCTCGGCTCAGTAAGAACAGTACCCTCAGCATGGCCTTCCCGACCCCTTCCCCTCTGGCCGGGGCCAACTTCCCCAGCGGCCTGTGCTCTCACTCCCTGCTCAGTTCTCCACACTGGCCATCCAGCCACAGTGCACCTCTCCCCTTTCTCTAGCTGTCCTGGTCTCTGAGGCCAGGAGGATGCCCCCACACCCCATGCATCTCCCGCTCCATGCACGCAGGCACTGCTATTCTGTGAGCAAACTGGGCTCACCCTGACCACAGGGCCTTTGTATTTGATGTCTGCTCTGCCTAGATTGCTCTTCTAAAGAGCTGCCTGGTTCATTCCCTTACTCCCTCTAGGTCTTTGCTCAGGTGTCAGCTTCTCAGAGAGGCATTCCTGAGCCCACCTTTTAATTTTTTATTTATTTACTTATTTTTTTTTTAAAGGAAGGTCTACAGTCAATGCAGGGCTTGAACTCACAACCCCGAGATCAGAGTCGCATGCATCACTGAACCAGCCAGGTGCTCCACCACCCACCCTTTTAAAAATGAACCCTTCCCCAGCCCCATGCTCAGCCCCACCTCCTCTTTCTGATGTACTTTTCCTCATAGTACTTATTATCTAAAGCAGGGATCAGTGAACTATGGCCCATTGGCCAAACCCAGCTTGCAGCCTATTTGTGTGAATAAAGTTTTATTGGCACACAACTATGCCCACTTGTTTACATACTGTCTCTGCCTGCTTTCAACAGCAGTTGAGTATCTGCAATAAAGACCAATACTCTGTAAAGCCTCAATTATGTTCCACCTGGTCCTCTAGAGAAAAAGTATGCCAATCACCCATTAAAAATACAAATGGGGGGGCGCCTGAGTGGCTCAGTTTTTGGGCGTCTGCCTTCAGCTCAGGCCATGATCCCAGCGTCCTGGGATCGAGCCCTGCATCAGGCTCCCTGCTCTGCAGGAAAGCCTGCTTCTCCCTCTCCCTCTCCCCCTGCTGCTGTTCCCTCTCTTGCTGTGTCTCTCTCTGTCAAATAAATAAATAAAATCTTAAAAAAAAAAATACAAGGGGGCTGCCTGGATGGCTCAGTTGGTTAAAAGTGTCTGCCTTCAGCTCAGGTCATGGTCCCGGGGTCCTGGGATCAAGCCCCACATGAGGCTCCTTGCTCAGTGGGGAGCCTGCTTCTCCTTCTGCCTGCTGCATGCAATCTCTCTCTGACAAATAAATAAATAAAATGTTTAAAAAAACCCAACCAACTAGAATGTGGCCTCCACGAAGGCAGGGATTTTGTCTGCTTTGTCCAGTGCCTTGTCAACAACCAAGAGACAGCTCCTGGCAGTGGCATTTAAGAGACTCTGAATA
Organism: Ailurus styani; assembly: GCA_002007465.1. NCBI lineage: Eukaryota > Metazoa > Chordata > Mammalia > Carnivora > Ailuridae > Ailurus > Ailurus styani. Next base: position 3,073,342 of record LNAC01000075.1, read on the forward strand.
CACACACCAACAAAACACATCAGAGTCCCTCGTGTCACACTGTGAGCCGGGCGCTTGGCCCTTCTACACTATGCATTCTCCATGGCCTCCATGGCCCCACTGAGAGGTCCCCCTGGTGGGAAGCAATCCTCCCCCCCGCCCGGCCCCAACAATCAGTCTCTCCTGCACCTCTGCTCTCAGCACTCCTCACCATACGGTGAGATGAATCATCTACCTGTTGTTCTCTTGCTAGACTAAGAGTGCTGGACACAAGGAGCTCATCTTCCTTGTGCCAGAGTCACGAATGCCCGGCACATGGCAGGGCTCCCCCATTATGACTGCTAACTGAATATGTGCACGGATGAATATATGAACACGGATGAATAATGGAATGCATCCATGTCCCAAGATCCAGAGACTAAGCTGGTGTTTGGATCATACATTCCACTTCCTAAAGGTGGTGAAGAGACACACAAATGGCTCAGAAGCTTAACAGGTTCACATTTGTGGATGCTCTGAACTCCTGAGCGCATTAGAAAAAACCAAGACGCCCCTTATTGTCTACTGGTGGTCCACAAGTCACGTCCTGCTCCAGCTACTCCAGGGCTGCAAGCACCGCCCACACCAGCCGCCCTGGGGCAGTCCTCTGCCGCCTCATACCTCATATTCTAGGGCGAGGTCTGTGTGGTCGTCAATATCCACCTTGGCCATCACCACTTTTCCGTGCTGCTTGGCCACCACCTTCTCTAACCTTGGCCCCAGGATCTTGCATGGGCCACACCACCTGCGAAGGGGAGAGAGGAAGCATCCAGTCACAAGAGCGCTCAGCAATCGATCTTCTGTCTCCCCAGAACCCTCACTTGAGCCACATCTTTCCAAGGGGCCTTTTGCCCTTCTCAGCTCTGTATACAGCGACTGAATATTAACCTATAATGTTGACATGCCAAACGATAAAGCCAGTACTCTGCAGCGGGGGGATTTTCAGAGGTCCTGGGCTTCTAAAACACAGTCCTCATCAGAACACATAAGACAAATACGCTGTCATACAGAAAATGTGAGATTTGAAGTTAAAAGATTTGGGTTCAAACAGAGACTCCTCACCAACCAGCTGACTGTTCTGGGGCCTCAGTTTCCTCTTTTCAAGTAAGAGATTATGCATCTCAAAGCAGTGATGAGAAATCCACTAGGCAATGGGGCTCAGCGCGCTCTCTAAAATGTGGAGTTGCGTCACACACCTCATGGGCCCAGAACCACAGGGAGGAGAAGCCCATGCTAGGGAGCATCTCCAACATGCTTGTCACTATGCCAGGACCTTCTCTGCTTTGACTTCCCAGGGCCTCAACCCCACAAAGGAAAACACCTTCCTAAGAAACTGAGGACCATACAAGTTAAGGGACTTGTGGCAGGGTCCCAGAGCTTGACGGAAATCCTGGAACTGCAACCCAAGGTTGGCTCCAATGTCTTCTTTGAGCCCTGGGTTATTCTGTAATCCCCCAGGCCCTGAGTCAATGCTCGCACTGCACTCATCACAGGTGCTCCCTTCTGGGTGGTGAGCTCTGCGACAACAGGCTGTCATCTCCAGGCCACTAAACAAACTCAAGTCTTACTTTCTGGTCAGAGAAGAAAATGAGGCATCGTCCCATTTGTCATTCATTTTGGAAGTCCTCGATATATGAGGAAGGGAGAAAGCTCTGCTGGCCAGGAACCCCTGGTCAACGACCCTTATTTTAAGTCTCAGCCTTTAAAACCCTTCCCATTCAAAGATTTCAATGAATGAACTCACAACGCCTAAAAAGCCAGTTTGCAAGACCTTATCTCCTGTTATAAGTGAAGGGGAAGCACAAGGACATCAAACAGCCTGCGCAAGGCAGCACAGTGAGTCAGCGAGAAAGAACAGGAAAGAAAGCAGAACAATTTGTCAGAGATTTGCCCAGAAGGCCTCCCAACTTCTGACCCAGGTTACACCAGGATGCCTCAATATGAGGGGTTTGTCCAAGTTCTTCTGTGGCCAGGTGGCTAGTCAGGACCCAAAGTCTGGAGATGAGGAAGGCCACGCTAACAATCAGAAGGCTACAGGCGTTTAACTATTCCTACAACAAACTTCTACAGCACTGAAAAGAAAACCCTGCCCATCTCCTGCGCACTTGGGCACCACTATGGTGGCACTGATAACTCTTTGCCAGCCCTTCCCTGTTTTGGTGGCAAGATGTTAAAAATCAACTTATCTCCAGGCCCATGAATTGGCATACACCCAAAGCTAGAGGATGTGATCGTCCTATTTTTCCTGCTTTGGTCCAAGCTGAAGGGGCCCCTGAGCCATTTGGGCAGTGAGATACAGAACGTGAGTATTTTCTCAGCTCCAAAAACAGTGAGCTCTGAAGACTGTTCACTAGTCTGTGTCCTATCAGACTACACTCAATCTTTGAGTGCGAGGTTTGGGTCTTACCCGTCTTTGGATTGAGACTATGTCTGAGAAGTATCAAATGTGGGACTGAGACACGGCAGGTACTCGATAAGTTCCTGAACAAGAAACACCCCAGTCTTCTGCTGACCCCCAGGACTCACTGTGCATGGAAATCCACAACAACCGGCGTTTCACTGTTGACAACTCGGTCTTGAAAGTCAGGTCCATCCTGGATGTTAAAGGTCGTTGTGCACACTCTGGTGGTGTATATTGACCGGGCTTGGTTGGATGTTACTGTCAGGTCACCAGGACTGCACTGCGGGGCCCTGAGGGTAAGGGGTGCCCACCGACCCTGAGGGGGCTTCCTGGAGATGATGGAGGCCAGGAACCTCCTCAGGAGAAGTCGCTGAGCCATCTGTGAGGGAAAAAGGCAGGAAGAGTTCAGGAAGTCAATACACCAGGAAAAGAAAGGTATCTGGGCTGAACTGGGGGGCTCAAGATTCAGGGCCTGAAGAAGAATGCCAGGAAATGATACATAAGATTTCTGGAGTAGAGATTAAGTGAAGAATGAGAATCAAAAAGCAGAAGGAATCTCAAACCAGGACAGGAAAACCAAAAAGAAATCAGGATGTGGGCGGAGTTACAACAGAAGGGAGGGAGGAACTACATTTAGGTGCTCCACCTGCTAAGGGCCAAGTCCATCCCCAGACCCAAGTGCCCTATACACATTACAGTTCTCCCAGGTCACCCTGGAGAAGTTTCTACAGTATTGCTCACACCACAAATGAGGAATCCGAGGCTCGGGTCAATTATGACATGCTCACAGTAACCTATTAAATGAGAGTCAACATTGGAACCCAAGGCCGTCTGCAAATTCTTTATTACTCGTTTAATAGGCGTTTTAATGGGGAATTAGGGGAAAAGGAGGTCATCAAAGGATCAGGAAAGAGGAATCGCAACAATTCGAGGGGAACTAAGAGGCTCAGGAACAGGAGTGTGTGGGGGGTTCTAAAAAAGAAAGGACGTGTCTGAGGAGGGACTGGGGAATCGGACGCCACCGGGGATCCCGGCTCAACGGAGGACAGGTCCCCCCGCCCGGGGCCTCCGCCCGCTCGGTCGCCGGACAGCGCAGGAACAGGCCCGGAGCGTGTCTCCGCCACGACACCACCTCGAGCCATCCCCAAGAGCCTCCTACCTCCCTGCAGCGCGAGCGGAGGGATGGACAGCCCGGCCCTCCCCGCCAGTCAAGGGCACTCCCGCCGTCACTTCCTCAGGGGAGGGCCCTCCGAGCATCACTTCCGGGGTTAAGCAACCTGGAGCATTTCTCTCCGCGAGTTGAGGGCGGCTGGGATTTTCCACCAATGGGGATGGCGGGAGACGGCACAGCGGAAGGGGTGGAGCTTCAGTTAGGGACCGGAAGAGAGAGGTCGGAGTGTGAGGGAGAACGGAAGAAGGGGCGGACTCTCGGGGGGAAGGGCCGCAGGAAGGGGCGGGCCCTCGGGGGAGGGACCGGAAGAGGGGGCGGGCTCTTGGGGAAGGACCGGAAGACGGCGTGGGCCTCGGGGAGGGGCCGGAAAAGGCGGGCTGGCCCTAGAAGGGGGTCGGGAAGAAGAGGAGGAGGAAGGAGGTGGGAGCACGGGGGAGGGACCCGTGGGAGAAAAGGGCGGGAGGGAGGCGTGGTTCCGCGTCTTGCGAACTCCTGCACCGCCCACCTCTCTGCCTCAGTGTCTCCTAAAAACTGGAGGTGGCGGAGGTTCCTTCCCTCCATTTTACAAATGAGGCAGCTAAGCTCCTCGAAGGCGGAGTGCTGGTTTGGGGCAAAAGAGGACGCTCTGCGGCCCTCGTCTGCCACACACAACTGTACGGCCTCGTGGTAGCGGGCAAGTCAGCCTGGCCCAGGGGGCTCCTGGTTCCCAGTACGCGAGATGAAAGCCTGGGCTTGTCTCAAGCCTGCGGGTTTGGAGTCGCTAGGGAGCTGGGCCTGGACAAGATGCCAGGTGGTGGTGGTACCTGGAGGGCCTGCCTCTGAGGCTCCTGGTGAAGTGTGGTGACCTGTGGACTTGCTTGGGCCTTGGTTTTCCTTCCGCACCCACCGTCCCTGTTACGGGCAGCGGGGGTGTGTGAGCGTCCTCCGTGTGTCCCAGGCTGGAGTCACAGATCGCGTCTTCCCTGCCCCCTGACCTTACATTACCACCACTCGTGGCCTCATGGCACTAGGAATATATCACTGCCTTTTTCCTGCTCCTTGCCTTTGCTCAATTTGAAGTGCTTTTTTTCTCTCTCCACTTGGTGGAACACCTACTCAGGCTTCCCGCTGAGCAGAGAGCCCGATGCAGGGCTTGATCCCAGGACCCTGAGATCATGACCTGAGCCGAAGGCAGAGGCTTTAACCCACTGAGCCACCCAGGTGCCCTTTTATAATGACTTTTTAAAAAAATATTTATTTATTTATTTGACAGAGAGATGGAGAGAGAGCACAAGTAGGCAGAGAAGCAGGCAGAGGGAGAGGGAGAAGGCTCCGCGCTGAGCAGGGAGCCCAACGTGGATCTTAATCCCAGGACGGACCTAAACCAAAGGCAGACGTTTAACGGACTGAGCAGCCACCCAGCCTCGCCATCATCACTTCTTCTTTGAGCAGCATTAACTGCTTCCTTCTCTGTGGTGCTTTGTTCGTAACTCTTGCATGACACATTGTACAGTGTCTGTCTCCCTAGACCACATGCTTCTTGAGAGTAGGAATTTGTAGCTTTTATTTGACTCCATATGCCCAGCAATCTGATACAGTACCTGGCTCACAGAGGATGTTCCATAGATGCTTATTAAACAGTATTTTTGGATATCTTGGGGAATGGTTTGCAGAGAGGTTATATGACTTGTCCAAGGTCACAAGGCAGGTGAATTGGCAGAGCCCCATCTCACACCTCCATTTCAGTCTACCTTCCAGCCAGTGGGAATCCCATACATTTCCAGAATTTGCTTAAATGTCTCTCCTCTTCCTGAATTTTTTAGTTGCTACTTTCTATGACTGGAAGGCATTTCCCTGTACTCTCCATGGGAAAAAATGCTACCAGATACCAGATTAGGCACCATCTTTGGAAACCTTTCCCTGAGTCTCTTTGAGTGGGAGTGATGCCCTTCTCTGAGCTTCCACAGCCCCTGTGCATCTGTCAATCAACCACTACACTCAACACTTCGTTGTTACTGTCTGTTTCTTTTTCTTTGTTTCCACTGCATTTATTTATAAAACAAATGTTAAAAAGAAAAAAATGTTGGGGTACCTGACTGGCTCAGTCGGAGGAGCATGTGACTCTTGATGTTGAGGTTGTGAGTTCAAGCCCCATGTTGGGTGTAGAGATTACTTAAAAATAAAAATGAAAAATCTAGAGGAACCTGGGTGGTTCAGTCAGTTAAGCGTCTGACTTTGGCTTAGGTCACGATCTTGGGGTCCTGGGATCAAGACAGGAAATGGAGATTCAGTGGGAAATCTGCTTGTCCCACTTCCCTCCTCACCCCAACTCATTCTCTCTCTCTCTCTCTCTCTCAAATAAATAAATAAATAAAATCTTTTAAGAAGTGAAAAATCTAAACAAACAAATATAACTCACTCTCCGTTTTCCAATGACTCTCGTCCTTCCCTCTTGCCCACACAAGTCCTGACCCATTTCCTCAGTGTCAGTTCATGACCGAACCTGTTTGCTGCTGTTTTCACAGAAAACAACCAGTGCCGGGGATGGAGGGGAAGAAGACAGGAAGAAGGCCACAGTACTGTCCCAGTTCCATCCAAAGGTAGGCCGGGTGGAGATTCACAGAATTCGGAGGAGAGGGCTGGTGGCCTCCCAGTGACGGAGTCTAACTAAAGTGGGCTGGAGAGGGGATAGGGTAGCCCGTCAGAGCATTAAAGGACATTTCGTGGGCTCGTGTCAAACCCAGAAAAACCTACGCCAGGAGAAGGATGGGGAGAATCTTGTGGGAAGTTTCAGCATGCTCCCATGCTGAGACGTGTGGAAAGTCTAGAGGGTACCAAGAGCCTCACTCATTGGCGGAGAAACTCCCTCGGGTGTGGGGAAGTCACAAAGATGCCCCGGACGCTGAGAAGGGCCATGAAGGACACAAGGTGCAGTGGCCACAGACCAGAGCTGTGGGGCTCATGCTTCTGATGCAGAAACTACAAAATACTCTCACTTCCTCCTTCCTCACTATGATACTGTCAGCTCCCGCAGGGTCCATCTGTCTCTCCACTGCTTACCTCGGGGCCTGGGGCGCCATGGTAGGTGCTCAGTGATGATTTGTTCCATGAACAGAGGACTGGAGCATAAATCCCATCTTTTCATCCCAAATCTCATTTTCCCCACCGTATTCCTTGACTCCATTAGACCCTTCCCAAATCGCTGCCATGGTCCCCCCGTTCCCCCCCGCCATGCGTACTTCGTCTTGGCCATATTTGTTCCCTGTGCAGTGGGCAGGTTCACCCCCTCGCTCCCCCAGCGTGTGCAGCCACAGCTGTGCAGGGACCTTCCTCCGGGATGGGGGAGGGAATCTTTGGACTAGGCCTCTGTGCCCCCGGTCAGCGCCATCAGTCTTCCACTTCCTAGACTGTCCATCACAGGCAGGAGACTTAAGGGAGAGAATGGGCAGATGTGGCCCTCTGACCCTGCCTGACCTCTTGCTTAGGACCAGAGCCAGTGGTGGTAATCCACAGCGGGATCCCCAGTACCTCTGGCTCCCCAGTACTGCTGGCTGGGTCAGCGTCCCTTAATGCAGCTGTTTTGCTGACACTGATGCCTTCTGGCAGGGGTGCTGCCCCCTTCCCCACGCTTATTTCTTTTTTCCTGTATCTCCTGCGCTTTCTCTCCCAGTCACCTCTTAATCCTATTCATCCTGTCCGCTGATGGCACTTTCTGGTAGACCAATTTCCCTGCACAGTTCACATTCAGAATTCCAAAGAGGGACCAGTCCTGCTTATCCTTATTTCATAGCTACTTTATCTCTTGGCCTCAGGCTTCTCATCTGAGTAATGGGAAGAATGGTGCCTTCCTCACAGGGGGCTGTGAGGCTGCCGGAAGGACCGAGAATGGGGCCTAGCACATCATCAGTGCCTAATGACTGATGAAATCTTTCTCTCTCTCTTCCTCTGCAGGGATAGAGCCTCTGACAAGGCTGCCCTCACAGTAGGCCACCAGGGGCTCCTCCGCTCTGTGCTGGTACATCTGCCCAGCCAGAGCCCAGCACAGGTGTGAGAGGAAGGGAAGGGAGCCAAGCTTAGCAGCCCGAGCTAGGGGTAGCTTCTACTGCTGTCTCTTGCCGAGATTTACTGGAGTGTTTTTTTAGACTGTGGGATATGAGCCATTGGTGGGTTTGTGAAATCAATAGAGTGGGTTATGATCCACTTTATTTTATTTTTTTTTAAAGATTTTTATTTATTTATTTGACAGAGAGAGATCACAAGTAGGCAGAGAGGCAGGCAGAGGGAGAGGGGGAAGCAGGCTCCCCGATGAGCAGAGAGCCCAATGCGGGGCTCGATCCCAGGACCCTGAGATCATGACCTGAGCAGAAGGCAGAGGCTTAACCCACTGAGCCACCCAGGTGCTCCTATGATCCACTTTAAAACAAACAAATGGAATTGAAAATGTCAGAGTACGTTGTATGTTACAAGTATTATTTCGTGGAACAGTTGTTGGTGTTATGTCTCTATCTGTGTGTCCTGGGTTGTGACGTAGAGTATTTTTTGCTATGGGTCGTGTTCAAAGGGTTTGGAAGCCACTGATACAGTGAAGAGTTACCAAACACCCGACACTGTGCTAAGCACCCTCCATGTATCATGTCATTTAATCCTACAACCCTGTGAGTCCCCATCTCGCAGATGGGGAAAATGAGGCACATAGAGATTACATAGCTTGTCCAGGGTCACCCAAATAGTAGGAGGTAGAAGCTTAAATGTATTCCACTGCCCCTAACAAGGGGCTGATTTGACTCTAGACTGCCACTATGCCCCCCCCCACCTTCCCCAATCCCTAGGGACCAGCCAGCCAATCTAAGCCATCGGACTGCAACTGTGGGGCTCAAACCCAGGGCAGAGTGGGCAGTGGCGGGCACCAGGGGTTTTCAGCAGCGGTCATTAGCAGTGGTGTCCACAAGGTGGCAGTGTGGCTCTCACAGTCTCCCCAGTGGGCCAGGCAAGCTGGGCCCAGCCCTGGGGCACCAGCTCCCTCAGGTCCACTCGGCAGGGGATGGGTGTGGGAGACAGGTGCATCTCAGTGACCACATGTCCAAGGATTTCATAGCTGGAGGGAGGCCCTTTAGCAAGAAACCCTGCAAAGAGAGGTAGTGGGCCACATCTAAGCGCACAGTGTTTCCCAAAGGTGTTTTTCCTAGAGTATCCGCTTTGTTTACAACCTGATGGTAATTGCTGGTTTTTTTTTTATGTCTTTTTCTGTTTTTGTTTTTGTTTTTGTTTTTTCCTGTTTTTTAAAAAATGCTTTGGCAGAGCAGTTAGAACTGTGAAGTACGTTTTGCAGTTCAAGTAGCTGGTTTCATGTTCTGTGATGACTCATGTTCTATTGCGTTTCCAGCAATCACACAATGTCCCCTCACCCCTTCCCGAACATGAAGACTGGACACTGGAGCAGCACCATAACCCTTCGCTCCCACACCGGCCACCGTGCCTTCCTGGGATGGCGGGTCTGGAGTGCTGTGACTGTCATGCAGGCAGGTGTATGCTGTGGGCCTCACGTGCTCACCTCCTGGCCCACCACAGACACGTGCAGGCGGGGGCGCCAGGGCTCATTCCAGATCCTGCCCAGTGTTGGGGTGAGATCTCCAGGCAGGTCTGGTGGCTCTGAGTCTGCCAGTGTGTGTCTAACAGCTCAACTCTACTGTGCCTTTAACATTATCTGTCAATAAGAGTTAACATGTACAAAACTCTTTGATAAGGTATCCTTTAGAATCAATGTTGGGTCTTGTTATAGACTTTTTCCTAGAGGTGCTGATCACCAGCCAGGGCTGGGAAGGTGGGCCCGGGTATGCTGGTGTTCAGTCTCTGGGGCCCAGGTTGGTGAATACGCGAGCTTTGGAGTTGTGTGGACCTGGATATGGATCCTGGCTCGGCCACTTACACACCATGTAATGTAACCCATACAAGGCTTGGTTTCCTCATCTGTAAAATGGGACCGGCAGTATGGACTTTAGATACTGTTTATGGATGGACATCAAGTCTTAGGGAGGTCATGTGACTTACCAAAGGCACACAGGTAGAGGTGAAGGCAGGCTCACATCCATATCTTCTGACCTCATGTCCTGAGTTCCTCCCACTGACTGCAAGGGCGTGGTGGGGCTAGGTCTGAGGATGACTATATTTGTCTTTAGTTTGTGAAAGTGTCACTGACAAGAATTATAATGAGGTCCCGTTGAATAAGAATGACTTTCACTTCCTGAGCCTTTGCTTTTTTCTTCTTTTTTAAAAGATTTTATTCACTTATTTATTTTGGGGCGGGGGGAGGAGCAGAGGGAGAGGGACAAGCAGACTTCACACTGAATATGGAGCTTGATGTGGGGCCTGATCCCACTACCCTGAAATCATGACCTGAGTCGAAACCAAGAGTTGGTTGCTTAACCTATTGAGCCACCCAGGCGCCCCCTGAGCCTTTGCTTAATGTGTAAAATACTCACCAATGTCTTAGGGTTATTGTGAAGGATTAAACAGGATGATGCAAGTAAAGGGCTCATAGTAAGTGCTTTTAAATTTCAATCTTGATATTTATGGAGGCTTGTGTTATGGCCCAGCCTGTGGTCTGTCTCTGTGAATGTATCATGTGCACCTGAAAAAACTCTCTCTTCTATACTTGCTGAGCAGTGTCTTCTGTAAATGTCTTTACTGATTGTTCTGGTAGCTGTTCTGCTAATTGTCGAGAGCAGGATGTTAAAATCAAGTATGATTGTGAATTTATCTATTTCTCCCTTTAAATCTGTCCATGTTTTCTTCATTTATTTGAAGCTTTGTTATTAGGCTCCTACAGATTTAGGATTGTTGTGTCTTTCTAATGTAGTGACTTTCACTGTTGTGGGATGTTCCTCCTTAACTCTAGCAATGCCCTTCGTCTTGGAGTTTACTTTATCTGCTATTTAAAGAGCCACTCAACATTCTTATGAATACTGTTTGTCTGTTGTATCTTTTTCGATCCTTTAATTGACAGCCTATCTGGGACTTTATGTATAAGTGCATCTCTTATAGATGGATATAGTTGGGTCTTGCTTTTTTTTTCTTTTAAAGTAGGCTCCACACCCAATGTGGGGCTTGAACTCACAATTCTGCAATCAAGAGTCGCATACTGTACCTACTGAGCCAACCATGTGCCCCTGGGTCTTGCTTTTTTATTCACTTTTTACAATCTCTGCTTTTTAATTTGGAGTATTTGATTCATTTATAATGAATATAATTACTAACATGTTTGGATTTAGATCTGTGTCACTATTTGGTTTTTGTTTGTTCCATATGTCTTTTGCTCTTCTGGCCTTCCTTTCTAGATTTCTTTTGGGTTAACTGAATATTTATGCTTTAGAATTCAATTTTTAATTTATCTATTGATAAATCTATTTCCATTTTTTAGTTGCTACTCTAGGAATTGCAGTGCAAATCCTTAGCTTTCCACAGTTGACTTAGAGTTAATATTAATATTGTGCCCATAAAATAATGTAGAGCCTTGCAGCTGGATAGGTCCATTTACCACCTCTTCTCATCCCTATGCTATGTTGTCATATGCACTATATCTCTAGGCTAAGAATCCTATAATAGAATGTTGATATTTTTGCCTTAAACTGTTATATATATATGAAATTAGGAGGAGAATACAGTCTTTAATATTTACTCATTTGTTTTTAGATTTAATTTTAAGTAATCTCAGTGCCCAGCATGGGCCTTGAACTCACAACCCTGAGATCAGGAGTCCCATGCTCTACTGTCTGAGCCAGCAAGGCACCCCTAATATTAACTCCTATATTTGTCCTTTCCATTGCTCTTCAATTCCTCTTGAAGAGATCCAGGTTTTCATCTGATATAATTTCTTTTCAACCGAAAGAAGTTACTTTAGCATTTCTTATAGCTCAGGCCTGCTGGAAATTGGTTCTCTTCATTTTAATTTATCTAAAAATGTCTTTATTTGTCTTAATTCTTGGAGAATATTTTCACTGGCCATGGAATTCTGGTTGATGTATTTTCTTTCTTTCCTGTTAGCATTTAAAAGACGCCTTTTTGCTGTCTTCTGGCTTCCATAGTTTCCAATGAGATGTCACCAGTTATTCATTCCATGTGTATAATGTGTTGTTTTTCTTTAATTGCTTTTAAGATCTTTTGTTTATCTTTAGTTTTCAGCATTACATACTGTGCTGTGATGTTCTCTTAGTGTTTATCTTGCTTGGGTACACTGAGATTCCAGAATCTAAATTTACGCATTTCACCAAATTTGGGGAAATTCAGAACATTGTATATTTAAAAAATTGTTTTTATTCCATTTTATTTTTTCTCTCCTTCTGAAACTCCAGTTATACATATAGTAGAGCTTTTTATATTGCTCTGTAATCATTAGATTCTTAATTTTCCAATTCTTTTACTCTGTGTCTTCAGATTGGATTATTTCTTTTCTTTTCTTTTTAAAAAGTATTTATTTATTTAAGTAAGTTCTATGCCCAACATGGGGCTTGAACTCCTGTTCCTGAGATGAAGAGTCACATGATTTTCTGACTGAGCCAGCTAGGTGCCCCTAGATTGGATTATTTCTATTGATCTATCTTTGCGTTCACTTATAATTTCTTCTGTCATCTCCAATATGCTGTTAAAACTGTCAAGTAGGCTTTTGATTTCTGGTATTATATATTTTCAGTTCTGGAATTTACATTTTTTAAAAAGATTTTGTTTATTTATTTATTCGACAGAGAGAGAGATCACAAGTAGGCTGAGAGGCAGGCAGTGAGAGAGGAGGAAGCAGACTCCCTGCCGAGCAGGGAGCCCAATGCGGATCTCGATCCCAGGGCCCTGAGATCATGACCTGAGCTGAAGGCAGAGGCTTTAACCCACTGAGTCACCCAGGCGCCCTGGAATTTCCATTTTTAAAAATAGTTTTTATTTCTCTTTTGAGATTTTCTATTTATTTACTCACTGTTAGCATTTTTTATGTCCTTGAAGATATTTATAACTGCTTTAAAATCTTTGTCTGACATATCCAGCATCTGGGTCAACTCCATGTCATTCTTCATTAGTTGCTTTTCTCTTCAGTATGGGTCATATTTTCCTACTTCTTTATATTTCTAATAATTCTGGATTATATCCTAGATTATATCATATTGTGATTGATATATTCATTGCAGATACTCTGAATTCTGTATATTTCTCTAAAGAATGTTGATTTTGTTTGTTTGTTTTAGTGGACACCTAACTTGGCTTAATTTGAACTCCAAGCTCTGTCTCCTTTGTGGTGAGCAGCACTGAACCCTGTTCATTTTTCTGCCTTAGCTGAGCTGCTTATACTCATGCCAAACATGGGTAGTTCAGGGATCAGCTAGAGATTTATATAGTTTATATGCAGAATTTGGGCCCCTTCTCTGTGGCACTCTCTCTCTCTTTTAAGATTTTATTTAAGTAGTCTTTATATCCAGTGTGGGACTCGAACTCACAAGCCTGAAATCAAGAGTTGCACACTCTTCTGACTGAGCCAGCCAAGTGTCCCTGTGGCTCTTTCTTTTTGAGGATTTCCCCCACCCTTACTTTCTACTTCTGTGGTATCCTTTAACTCTTTCCTCTGGTTCTTTGAGCCCACAAGACTGTGGGCTTCTGTTGGAATTTTAGCTGAGCTGTGTGGTGCTAGCTGGAGTCTGGCTTTCAGTACAAAGCTTTACGAAATGATTAACTCACCCAACGCCATTTCTTTTTTCAATGTGTCAACTCTCTTCTAGTTCTGCCTGCCTGGGTTTCTCTCCAGTGTCTTCAGGTACTATTTATTTATTTATTTATTTATTTATTTATTTATTTATTTTCTCTTAAATAAACTCTACGCCCAATGTGAGGCTCAAACTCATGACCCTGAGATCAAGAGTCACATGCTCTACTGACTGAGTCAGCCAGGCTCTCCCTTCAGGTAACTTTTCTTTTTTAAGATTTTATTTATTTGAGAAATAGAGAGACAGGGAGAGAGGACACGAGCGGGAGCGGGAGGGGCAGGGGGAGAAGATCCCAGGACCCTGGGATCATGCCCTGCGTCAAAAGCAGATGCTTAACTGACTGAGCCACCCAGGCACACCTATGAACATAGTTTTTCAATATTTACTGAATAGCCTGAAAACTCACCACATGGAGGATGCACTCAGTTGTTCTATGAGACAGTAATTATTCAGTTCAGTGCCACAAGGAGCAGAAGTTGGGGTCAGGTCAGGTTTCATGTCCCTATTTTTACTTTCTGTTCACTTACACATGGTCTCTATCACCTCCCAACTTCTGGAGCACAAAGTTATTCTTTCTTGGAACTTGCTATGAACTGTGTCTATGTTTAGAAATATAGTTCTCTAGGAACACCTGGGTGGCTCAGTCAGTTAAGCATCTACCTCTCTCTCTCTCTTCCTCTTTCTCTGCCCCTTTCCCTGCTCACACTCTCTCTCTATCCCTCTCAAACAAATAAATAAAATCTAAAAAAAAAGAAGGTAGTTAGAAACAGCTGCTCTGGGTGAGTTAAGGAGTTAAGGGGCCCAAAGGAACCGGTTACCTGTCTGTAAAGATGACTCAGATTATCCTTAAAGGAATCAGTGACTGGCTTCTAAGGAGGTCACTCTGCTTCTATTTTAGGGTCCTGGGCCTGAACCACTTGCTGTCATCCACCACAAAGATTCACTGATGTATGTGTAAGGCAGAGAACCCACTGTTATGGGCTGAATGTTTGTGTCCTCCCCAAATTCATATGTTGAAGCCCTAATCCCTAGTGTGATGGTGTTTGGAGGAGGAGCCCTTTGAGGGATAATTAAATTTATTTATTTATTTTTTAAAGATTTATTTATTTATTTGACAGAGAGAGCGAGATCACAAGTAGGCAGAGAGGCAGGCAGAGGGAGAGGGGGAAGCAGGCTCCCCACTGAGCAGAGAGCCCGATGCGGGGCTCGGTCCCAGGACCCTGAGATCATGACCTGAGCCAAAGGCAGAAGCTCAACCCACTGAGCCACCCAGGTGCCCTGGGATTATTAAATTTAGATGAAGTCATAAGGGTGGAGCCCCCATGATGGGACTGGTGTCCTTACAAGAAGAGGAAGAGAGACCAGATCATTCTCTCTCTTCATCTGCCACATGAGGTTATGAGAAGGTAGCGAGGTTTCCATCTGCAAGCCAGAAAGAGAACTCTCCTCGGGAACTGAAGCTGCCAGCCCCTTGACCTTGGACTTCCCAGGCTCCATAACTATGAGACCTAGGTATCTAAATATCTGTTGTTTAAGCCACTCATTCTGTGATATTTTGTTATGTCAGCCTGAGACACCTACCAAGAGTAAAAAGATATATTTTTTGAACCAGGATACTGTGCTATAAAAATAACTGTTGGAGGAGTGCTGGGTGGCTCAGTCAGTTAAGCGTCTGACTCTTGGTTTCTGCACAGGTCATGATCTCTTGGGTTGTAGGATTGAGCACCCCCCCCCAACACTCTGCTCAGCAGGGAGTTGGCTTGAAGATGTTCTCCTTCTGCCCCTCCCCCCACTCACGAATGAGTTTGTGTTTGTGTGCGTGAGCTCTCGCTCTCTCTCAAATAAATAAATCTTAAAAAAAAAAATCAGGCAGGACAATCTTTCCCTGAAACCCTCCTTACTTCTCCATGACCAGTGCTGGATGACATGGTCACTTCTGAATAGATAACTGGCCAGGGGATTAGAACAATTGCAGGGTTCATTCTGTGGAGCTGGGCCCACTTTTCTTGAGCTCCTCCAGCCATACACACTCTGAACAAAATCAGGAAACTGCTAGCAAGGAAGGAGTGAGAGAACGGCTACTGGGTAGGTAGCTGGTATTATAATTAGTTTAAAATGCTGGAAATTTATAGAAAACAGTAAAATAAAGTACACTCAGCATCAGCAAGTGAGCGGTTCAGACCACTCAGTGGCTCAGATGATGGGGAGGTCAGGAGAGAGGAAAGCCAGAGACAGATTTTATGGAAGGATTGTGTGGTGGAGACTGTTGGCTCCCAGAGTAATAGAATTCTATGCTGAGCCCAGGCTTTTCAGCTAAAGACTGCACTTCCCAGCCTCTCTTGCAGTTTCCTCTGGCCATATAACTAGGTTGTGGGAATGGAAGTCATTTGTTCAACTTCTGGGCTGTTCTTTTAAAGTCAGGGTCACCAAACTCTTTCTTTAAAGGTCCAAATGATAAATACTTTAGCTTTTGCAGGCCCTAAGGTTTCTGTTGGATCTACTCAGCTCTGTTGTTCTAAGTGCGAAAGCAGAAAGAGACAACGCATGGATGAATAGGCATGTCTGCGTCTCGATAAAACATTATTTACACAAACAGGCAGAAGCTGGATTTGGCCCATGGGTAGTGGTTTATCAACTTCTGCTTTAAAAGGATGGGGCATGACATGCCTTTCTCTCTCATTGGAATATGGATGTGTTGGCTGGAACTGGAGTAACTACTGTGGGCCCCAGGCTTTAAGTCAGATGTTGAAAATGGTGGAGGAAAAAAGTAGGCGTTTGAGTCCCTGACCCTGTGGAGCCACATACCCACTCCGCACTGCTCATGCCAACTGTCACTTGGGGAGGACTAAGCATTTTTTTTTTACATTACTAGAATTTGGGGCCTTGCAGTGGCTGCCATACTACTAGCTTAGCTATTTTATTTCATAGAACCCAAGAGGCCATCCAATGTAAATTGTGCAATTACTTCATGTAGCACCAAAAAATAAGAACACTGCTTTGCCTGTTACTAAGCTTTGCTTCTCAGCTCCAGATCCACTCTTCCACACTGCGCTTCATGATGACAGTGCTAGAAATCTGGGAGCTCCACGGCGCCTTTGCCTGCTGGCCAGCTTCTGCCACTAAGGGTCATTTGAGGGAGATGAGAAGGCAGGAGGGAGAAGGGACTTGTTCCTACCTATTTGTGTCTCATTCTTTTCTTTTTTAAAGATTTACTTATTTATTTTAGAGAGTGCACATGAGCAGAGGGAGGGGCAGGGGAAGAGAGCAAGGGAAGCAGACTCCCCGCTGAGCGGGGAGCCTGACGTGGGGCTCGATCCCCCCACCTGGAGATCACGACCTGAGTCGAACCAAGAGTCGGGTGCTCACCTGACTGAGCCACCCAGGCGCCCCTTGCTTTCCATTCTTACCACTGCCCAGAGTGCTGGCTCCTCACCCAGGCAGCAGCCTTGGGCTCCAACCTCAACTTTCTTTGGGACCTCAGCCCCAGATTCATCATACCCCTCCAGCAGTATGGCAAGCAGTGCCTCCTTTTGAGAGGTCTGGATCCCAGCGACTCCCAACAGTTAGCACAACCCAAGGTGGGGCTGGTGCTGGTTTTGCACTTATCCCCTAGTTATCTCTGTATTCCCTTTGACTTTTCGGTCCTCAGTGCGTGTACAACAGATTCTCTGTACTAATTTTCCTCATTTGAAACGTGTTGTATGGCTTCTGTTTTTCTGCTTGAACCCAGAATGATAAAACTATCAGTTATTACACCATGACACAGTGTTTCTTATCACTTAGAGTTCTTCTTTTATGCTTATTGAAAGAGCTCTTTTTGGCTAATTGATTGAATTTTTTTAAAGATGTATTTTATGGGAGCCCTGGTGGCTCAGTCAGTTGAGCGTCTGCCTTTGGCTCAAGTCATGATCCCATGGTCCTGGAATCGAGTCCCTCCATCGGGTTTCCTGCTCAGCGGGGAGCCTGCTTCTCCCCCTCCCTCAGCTTGCAGCTCCCCCTGCTTGTGCTGTCTATCTCTCTGACAAATAAATAAACTCTTAAAAAAATAAGGATGTATTTGATTTAGAAAGGTGGGGGTAGGGACAGAGGGAGAGAGAGTTTTAAGCAGACTCTGTATTGAGTGCAGAGCCCCATGTGGGGTTTGATCTTATGACCCCGAGATCATGATCTGAGCTGAAACCAACAGTCTGAGGCACAACTGACTGTACCATCCAGGTGTCCCTGACTGACTGATTTTCTAGATTTTATTTTTAAGTAACCTGTACACCCAATATGGGATTCAGACTTATAACCCTGAGATCAAGAGTCATGTGCTTTACTGACTGATCAGTCAGATTCCTCATTTTTTTATTTATGTAAAGAAAATTTAATATGTGTCTTGTGTATATATAAAAATACTAGTATGTTTAATAAGAAATTTCTTTTTAAAATTTTTTTATTTTAAAGAATTTATTCACTTATTTTGTCAGAGAGAGAGAGCACAACAAGCAGGGGAAACAGCAGGCAGATGGAGAGGGAGAAGCAGGTTCCCTGCCAAGCAAGGAGCCCAACTTGGGACTTGATCCCAGGACCCTGGGATCATGACCTGAGCCAAAAGCAGACGCTTCACTGACTGAGCCACCCAGGTGTCCCTAATAAGAAATTTCTAAACTTGGGCTCCTGGGTGGCTCAGTCAGTGAAGCGTCTGCCTTCAGCTCAGGTCATGATCCTAGGGTCCTGGGATCAAGTCCCAAGTTGGGCTCCTTGCTCGGCAGGGAGCCCGCTTCTCCCTCTGCTTCTCTCTCTCTCTGTCTCTCATGAATAAATAAATAAAAATCTTAAATAAAAAGAAATTTCTAAACTTTACACACTCAGAATCCAATTCTTTTGTCTTATTTATTTATTTATTTATTTATTTATTTATTTATTTATTTATTTCACAGAGGGAGAGAGATCACAAGGAGGCAGAGAGACAGGCAGAGAGAGAGGGGGAAGCAGGCTCCCCGCTGAGCAGGGAGCCCGATGCGGGCCTCGATCCCAGGACCCTGAGATCATGACCTGAGCCGAAAACAGAGGCTTTAACCCTCTGAGCCACCCAGGCGCCCGGAATCCAATTCTTTTGAATCCTTTCTTGATTCATGGACATCAACGTCCATATTTTCCCCCCAACAAAATACCCTCCTCTGTGCCATCAAGAGTGTTGTAATGAACTTTCCTACTTGTGTTGCTGGTCTGCTGTGCTGTGTGTCTGTCCTTAAATTCTTCTAATGATAAGACCAAGACACTTTGGCAACTCCTTTGGGAGCCAACTCAAACCCGCTCATGAAAAGGGACTTGTTAGCTCAAATAACTGGCACTTTCAGGATGTAACTAGCTTAGGGAGAAGGGGATCAGGGCTCTAATAATGTTGCAGAGGTCTGTGGGCTTTCTTTCGCTTGTTTTGCTTTCCTCAGCATGTTGGTTTCATTCCCTTTGTGGTGGGAAAGATGGCCACTACCAGCCACAAGAGGTCCAGCTTTGGGTTTACGGTCTGAGAATAGGAAAGTCCCTCTCCCTCCCAGTGTCCCTATGTGGAGTCTCAGGCAAGGCTGTGATTGGCTCTGTTTGGGTCACATGTCCAACTGTGGCTCATTCTCTGATTGGCTGGTCTGCATTCTGTGTCTGGCCCATGGTGGGTGGTCCCATAGAGTGGGGTGGACACTGAGTGGGTTCTCCAGGGGAAAGCCTGTGGGTCACAAACATCCTTGTACTAAGGACCCTTTGCTTCAAGTCCAATAATCCTTCCATACGACTTCTTGATCAATTCATGTCTGACAAATTTGGGAAGGCTTTGATGCTGGAGGAGGGTCCTTGGATCAAAAAAAGTTGTGTTGGACCAGTTTAGATGAAAATCCCTTTCTTTTTTTCTTTTTTTTTTTNTTGACACAGAGAGAGAGATTACAAGTAGGCAGAGAGGCAGGCAGAGAGAGAGGAGAGAGGAGGAAGCAGGCTTCCTGCTGAGAGAGGCCGATGGGCAAATGTATGAGAGGCTTTAGACCAAGTATTTAATCCAAGTACATCACATGACTAATCCATCAACACTGAAATAAAAAATAACAGCTGTATTTAAGCAGGGAAGAAAAGACCAGCAGAATATATCCTGTCTCACTCCTTTCTTAATTCTGCATACTGATTTGCTGGCTCTTCTGGAGAGGAGGCCCGATGCGGGCCTCGATCCCAGGACCCTGAGATCATGACCTGAGCCGAAGGCAGAGGCTTTAACCCTCTGAGCCACCCGGGCGCCCAGATGAAAATCCCTTTCAAGGGCATTGTTTGCGCTTCAGTGAAACACTGGTTTGTGTTGTTGACTCGAGCACGTGTACAGGAGTTAGCAGGCTCCTTGTGGTTTTCCGGAGGCAAAGATAGCCGTCAGGCTCCCGAGTTTCCACAGAACAAGTGTTGAGTTTCATGTGTTCCCTTCTTTTCTTTAACTTGCTCATGCTTCTCTTTCTTTCACTGTTCTTTAATTTTTTAGAAAGTATGTATTTACTTAAGTACTCTTTACATCCAACGTGGGGCTCAAACTCAACCCTGAGACCAAGGGTTGTGTGCTCTCCTGGCTGAGCCAGCGAGGCATCCCTCACTTGTCTCGTGTACACTAAATGGTGCGAGACCATAGCTATATTTTACTAAGTTTTTCGATGAGTGTGTTTTGCAATTATCTTTGTAATATGTTCATTAACAATTGTTAACACAGGGGCACCTGGGTGGCTCAGTCAGTTAAGCATCCGACTCTTGATTTTGGCTCAGGTCAGTGGTGGGTGTGGAGCCTGCTCAAGGTTCTACCGCTCCCTCTGCTCCTTCCCCCCCCCAAAAAAACCCCAAAAACAAAACCAAGAAACAATTGCTAGTACAGATAATATACCTGCTTTTACACGTGTACCTTCACTGAAGCCACCTTGTAGCCTCTCTGTGGTGTCTAGCCCTGTTTCCTGTTGGTGTGTAACAAATCACCCCCACACTGAATGGCTTAGAACAAGAATCATTTTCCACACAGATATGAAATTTAGGTGGAGCTCGCTACAAGTTGGTTTCGGCTATTAGCTGGAGGCCCAGCCTCACTTCCTGTCTACACAGACCTTCCTCCATGTGGAGGCTGGGTTCCCAGAAAAGCAGTGGAAGCTGCCCATCTTCTCTATCCTGTGCCCAGAAACCAGTGTGGCATCACTGCCACCATGTTCTTTGGTCAAAACAGTCCCAGAAGCCGCCCTAAGTCAAGGGGAGGGGACACAGACCGCACATCTTGGTAGGAATTTTCATAACCTCTGTGGCCATCTTTAGCATATCACTGTGCTTCACGGCGCAGGCTTCTGGATACATCCCCTTTTCCTGATAGACTGATTTATGAAACTGAAACAGCTGGTGTGAAGGGGGTTCATCTCATACACTTTCATAGTTGCTTTATTTCTAAACTACAACGACGGGTTATAACACACTGTGAACATTTCTAGCTAGATTGCATTTTTTTTTTCTGGTGGTGAGACTTTTCTACACCTAACTAATTTATAATGATTTGGAATGACTCGAGAGACTGGTCTGAGATGGTAATATCTCCAAGAGAATGAAAAAAAAAAAAACAGGTGACAGACTTTTGAAACATTTTGCAATGAGCACGAAACTCGGGGCTTTCTCCAGAAGAACCAGCAAATCAGTATGCAGAATTGAGAAAGGAGTGAGACAGGATATTCTGCTGGTCTTTTCTTCCCTGCTTAAATACAGCTGTTATTTTTTATTTCAGGGTTGATGGATTAGTCATGTGATGTACTTGGATTAAATACTTGGTCTAAAGCCTCTCATACATTTGCCCATCAGCTTCCCTTGGTAGCGGATCTACATTCCGTGTGGATGCCAGATTGAATTAAATGGTTCTTTAAAGCCTGCAGTCTGACAAAAACCTCTCCCCAGTCAGCATTTTTACTGTATTAAAAAAATTAGCATCCGCAGGGAAATGATGCGGCCTACGGGTTTCTTTTCTTTTTTTTTTTTTAAAGATTTTATTTATTTATTTCACAGCGGGAGAGAGATCACAAGGAGGCAGAGAGGCAGGCAGAGAGAGAGGGGGAAGCAGGCTCCCTGCAGAGCAGAGAGCCCGATGCGGGCCTCGATCCCAGGACCCTGAGATTATGACCTGAGCTGAAGGCAGAGGCTTTAACCCACTGAGCCACCCAGGCGCCCTACGGGTTTCTTTTCTAGGAAAGAATCCAATTTAGCTTTTGGGGCTGATGTTGTAATTGGTCAGAGAACCGAGGAGTCTAACTGAGGCTGGAGCCTGGGGAAGGTGGGTGCTCCAGACTCCAGAGCTTTCCTCGTCCCATCTGAGTCATCCTGTCTCCACCTGAATCACAGGACGTCTGGTTGATGGGGTGGATGAATACTCTTTTTTTTTTTAAATTTATTTATTTGACACAGAGAGAGAGAGATATCACAAGTAGACAGAGAGGCAGGCAGAGGGAGAGGGGGAAGCAGGCTCTCAGTTGAGCAGAGAGCCCGATGCAGGGCTCAATCCCAGGACCCCGAGATCATGACCTGAGCCGAAGGCAGAGTTTTAACCCACTGAGCCACCCAGGCACCCCATGGATGAATACTCGTTTCGAGGGTACGTTTTTGTGCAATCAGCAGTTCAGCATTTCCTTGCCACCCGGTGGGGCCACACATACTTTATTTCCTGTTTCTTAGGTTTGAGAATTGTGTGCTCCCTTAATGTCTCATTCGCCAGGGTTCACATAGGAAGGAAACCCATAGGTGACATGGCTGCTTTAATGATTTATTATTTAGAGGATGGCTGGAAGGAAGTGGATTTTTGAAGCACCCCCCCACCTGCTGTGTAATTGTTCTCACATAACAATGGGGAGAACAGGGTAGGAATGGGGGATAGGATTATCTCTTAGGGCTGTGGTGACAAATTAATGCAGGTAAGCTGTTTAGTGCATGTATTCGTTATCTATTGCTGTGTAACAAAACACCCCCCCAAAGCCCCCCAAAATTTAGCAGATTGAAACAACAGGCATTATCTCAAAGTTCTGCGGATTGGGAGTCAGAGAGCAGCTGAGCTGGGTGGGTTCTGGCTGGGGGTCTCTCGTGGGGCGGTGTTCAAGGTGGTGGCCAGCCCTGCACCCATCTAAAGGCTGGACAGGCATATGATCTGCTTCCAGTCTTTTGCACATGGCTCTCGGCAGGTATTTGTTCCTTGCCACATGGACAAGGATCTCTCCCTAAATGCCTGGATGACTGCAACATGACCCGCGGGAGTGATGAGAGACAGAACAGTCTCTGGATGGGTGAATGGTAACAGTCTTTTAAAACCCAATCATGAAAATGACATCCTGTCGCTTCTCCTCTGTTTGCTGTTAGTGAATCACTCAGTCCTGCTCTCACCCAACAGGAGGGGATTGAGCGCCAGCTCTCTGGAGGAGAAGTAGCAGAGAATTTGTGAGCCTATCTTTAAAACCACAGCACAGTTCTGGGTACATAGTAAATACTCAGTAAATAATTAGATGTTAGGATTAATTTAGCAGATAAATTCACTTCTTGGTGATTCACTTTCTAGACAGACTTCAGCAACACCCTCATTTCTATTTGGGGAACAGAAGGAATTTGGGGCTCTACAGTGGGTTGGAGATTACACCCCGGGGACCTGCACACAATGAGGATTATTTTACCTTTCATTTTCTCTCACTGGGAGGGAGGGAAGATTCTTCCAGAGATCTCTCTTGTGTTGGGTCAATCAGTCTGAAGACTAGCAGAGGAGCACACACCACTTATAATTCCCTTCTCGGGGCGGGGGGGGACACATCTTCCCCCTCGACACCGGGTGCGGTGTCTTCCTGACTTGGGAGAGGGGTGAAACCGTGGGCACCACCAGGACCCGGCTCCCCACTCCTCTCACCCCTCACCCCCAGCAATTTAAACCCCAACAGCAGAGATGATTTTTTAAAAAATAAATGTATTTATTCACTATAGAGTGTAAGCACACATTTGGACAAAGAAAAAGGAAAGAAAAATGCCTCCATAAACCTAACAGACCTACTGTTGACATTTTGTGGTACGTCCTTTCCAGTCCCCCTGTCTGTGGCTTTGTAGCTTTACGTAGTTTTAGTTCACAACTAACTACAATCTTGTTGCCTGCTGCTTTTTGCTTGGTTTGTCACACATGTATTTTTTAGGGCATGGTCCTTCACCATCTCTGGGAGGTTTTGAGAGCTGTGTAGTGTTTTATTGGGTGAATGTCCACCATTCTCTAAAACATTTTTTTCTCATCAACTCCAATCAGTTGCGTAATAAAGATATTATTTTTGTGTGTTGTATTCCGCTGTCACTATTTTTACCCATGCTGCTTGCCTTTTAATTTTTATCCTTTTCTTTAAACGGTTACATTAGTCACAGTAGTTAAGTATGGGAAGGGGGCGCCTGGCTGGTTCGGTCAGTGGAGAGAGTGTGATGCTTCATTTTGGAGTCAGGAGTTCAAGCTCCACATTGGATGTAGAGAGCACTTTAAAAAAATGAAATTTCACCTGGAACTAATATTACACTGGATGTTAACTAGCTGGAATTTAAATAAAAACTTTGAAAAATTAAGTACAGGCTGAAAACATTAAACCTTCTCTGGGGAAGAGACCTTCACTTCACCATTGCTTCTGAAGTCAGATAGTCCTTTCTTCCATTCTAACATCCCCTCGTCACTTCCAGTTTCTATATGGCTTTTAAAAATTGCTCTGGGGGCGCCTGGGTGGCTCAGTGGGTTAAAGCCGCAGCCTTCGGCTCAGGTCATGATCCCAGGGTCCTGGGATCGAGGCCCACATCAGGCTCTCTGCTCAGCAGGGAGCCTGCTTCCTCCTCTCTCCTCTCTCTCTGCCTGCCTCTCTGCCTACTTGTAATCTCTCTCTCTGTGTCAAATGAATAAATAAAAAAATTAAAAAAAAAAACCTTAAAAAAAAAAAAGGATGATAGATCCTTTTAAAAAAAAAAATAAAAAAAAAAAAATAAAAATTGCTCTGGAATTAATTCTGAAGTATACTATGAAATAGGGATTTGAAATGAGATTTATTTTCTTTTCCAAATTACTGACCAGTTTTACATGGAGAATACCAGGGAAGGCATCTCTAATCAGCTGAACCACGGAGCCAGGTCTTATGAAACAGATGAGGCTGGCTGAAATTTTGATGGAATTAACAATTTGGCAGATGACGGGAGAAGCAGATGTCACATAGTTAGGCGTCCGTGAATGGTTGCAGCACCTTGAACTTCAATTGGCACGAGGTGCTCAGCTGCCTTCCGTAGCTGGTGAGCTGTGACGTGTGTGGCAGGGTTCAACATTATAGGAACGGTCCTAGTGAAAAGATTTGTTTTAAAAAAGGTCTTGGAAAAGGAAGGCGGTTGAGGGGAGGGGGCTGACGGGGCCCAAGTCTGGCTTACGTATCATCTGTAGGAAATATGGTTGACCCAGCCGTCTGGGATCAGGGAGAGATCTTTAGATGGTTCCACCCCCAGGCAAGCTATGCTAAGTATTGTCCCAGGCTTGGGCTGCGGAGTCCCTGCTCTAACAGCACGCGACTGGAGAGAGCGGCGTTTGCAGACAGGCAGTGGGTCCGGTAGTTGAGGCCAGGAGATTTCCAGAAAAGGGCCGTGGATCCAGAGAGCCTGTGTCCCTTGAATTCTGAGTGGATACAGGGACCCGTAGAACCGATGAAAAAGCAATCATCTAGGGTCCTGGCTTTGAAAAAGTCACCGTAATTATTTTCTGTACGAATGCTTTCCACGGCCTACTCCTACGTGGGACAGAGGTGCCTGACGGGTGCGCAGGAAGGGGGCAGATTCCTGGTGAGGAAGAAGGATGAGGGCACCTGGGGCCACCAGAGCAGAGGCCTTGTCGTCGTCACACAGTTGCAGTGAGAAATGCCTGCGTGCACACGCTGAGCGGGGCGCTCTGTACAAGCGGCAGGGGGAGCCCCTCGGACAGAATCCTCCCTCCCAGCATGGGGACAGCTCTACACAACCTGCTCAGGCCGACCGGAGGCGGGGCGTTGTTCGGGATGTCAGAGGGCAGGGGCAGGGCGAGGGGAAGGTGGCGAGTGGGAGGAGAGACAAGACACGGGTGCTGAAGATGGACGGGAGCGCAGTCCTGGGGCGGGCGTCGCTCTGAGTCCTGCAGCTCAGGCAGAAACCCGCTTAGATAAGGCGGCTTTGCAGGAGCTGTCCCATCTCTGCCTGGTGACAGCGGGCCTGTGATGATAAGCTGGGCTGCCCCCCACCCCCCAGGTTCTGGAAACAGGGACAGGGACGGGGATGGGGGCGGGGCAGAGTGGGGAGGCGGGCAGAGTGGCATAGGCCTCAGAGGACCCAGACAGGGACACCTGGTGGGACCCCGGGATCACTTAACCTGAGCTGATCGCGTCATCAGAGGCGACGGTCCCACCCGCCCCAGATGGTTGAGGATGTTAGAGTTTCGGTTCAAAGTGCCCGCCACGAACCCCAGCTCCACCTGGGACACAGTCCGCAGGCGGGCAGGACCCTGGTTCACCTGACGAGTAGACTGGAAGGAAATGGGACCGCTGGGCACTTGATGGGGACAGAACCCAGCCATCCTGGTGCCCAGTAACAGTTCAGGCGCAGACGAGCCTGGCT
Source organism: Ailurus styani (assembly GCA_002007465.1). Taxonomy (NCBI): domain Eukaryota; kingdom Metazoa; phylum Chordata; class Mammalia; order Carnivora; family Ailuridae; genus Ailurus; species Ailurus styani. The sequence goes on from LNAC01000075.1 coordinate 3,099,290, forward strand.
GTGGAAGGCGCTCCCACCTGGCGGAGGCTGCCCTTCTCAGGATCCCATCTCCCAGGCACCCCAGGACCAGACTGGAGGGGGGACCACTGCATGGCCACCCCTCGCAGTGGCCTTGGTCACTGTGGCCATCTGAGTGGTCTCGGGCAACCATGCGTCAGTGGGACAGAGGGGGCCTGGGTGGGAGCTGCCTGGCGGTCACAGCTCCTCTTTGTTGCCGTCGGGGGGCTGGACTGGAGGCCCCGGGGCCTGGGTGCTACCCGGCGGCCCCCGACCCCCGTCCTCACGGCGCCTGCCCAGCGCGGTGTAGTCCCGCAGGAGCCCGCTGTCCACTCCGTGTCGCCGGAGGCTCTCGGTCCCCATGAGCCCTTGTGCTCTCAGGTACCCCTGCTGGCAGAAGGGCGGCAGCTTCTGGTGTGTTAGGGCGAACAGGAAGCAGGATTCTACACAAAAGCAAAAGGAGATGAATGAGTAAGACTGAGATTGTGGGGAGAGGCGTGTGGGGGGCTCACCCAGGTCCCTCCACCACATGAGCCTGGGAGCTGACTTTTGTGGGGCTCATCTCTCCCTGAAGTTCCAAGGAGGGTGCCTGGGCATTCTGGAAGAATGAGTCTCTAGACGGAAAGCAAGCCACAGAAATGACTCAGCTCCCAGAGATCTGGGTCCAGTCCACTGGGCTCAGCCACTGAGGAGCAGACCCTCAGCCGTCCCTTCTGGAAGCTGGCCTGGCTGGGACTGGGAGCCCAGAGGTCAGTCCTGTTTCGAGCTTGGAGCTGCCTGCAAGGCTTTATTCCCTCAGGATGTCTGGGTTGCAGATACTGTGTGTAAAGCACTGGTGTGAGCCCTGAAAGCGGACACAGGGAAACAGTGCAAAGCTGGTGCACCAGTCAAGTCAGTCCTATCGGGAAACAGCTGTGGGTATTTATTATGCAATATGACGAAACCACCAGAAGAGCCAGAAGTACTTCCTTCTGGGACTGAGGGTGGAAGTGAGAAAGTCTTTCAGCTAAGTGCTTATGTAACTTTGACTTAAAAAAACAGAAAAGATGAAACAGATAAGGGGCTCGGTCTTCTTGGGGATTTAGAGACAGGATGGGAAGGAGGGCACGTCCAAAAACTGTCTCGAGCCTTTGATCTCAAAAAACCCGGGCACGTCACAAAGGATGTTGTGAGGCCCGCATGGGTGAACAGGCTGTAAGGAGCCACACAGATGGCCCTTCCGACTTTAGTTCTGACTGCTGGCCCAGGCGGCCCTGGCAACACAGGCCATGACAATCCTCTCTGAGCAGGGAGGACCGCAGGTGCAGGGGGAGGCGGGGAGAGCGGCAGCAAGGGAGCCTTTTGGCACGCACCACCTTCTGATGACATAGGTCACCCATTCTGCAGGGGTCCGGGGAGGGGGGTGCAGAGAAGCCCAGCAGAATCCGGGGCCAAAGCTAGCACATCAGCTAAGGGGGCAGAGGGCGGCGCACTCCTGAGTTGGGAGGATGATTCCAAGCTGAAGGAAGGGGTGCTCAGTGGCCTGCAGTGTTGAGCAGTGTCTAGGGACAGCGAGCCAGGAGGCCCTGGGGCCTGGATGATGCACTCGAGGCAGCCGTAACCCAGGGCAGGATACGGTCCCTCAGGGGCACAGCCATCTTTGAGTACTCCTGAAACTTCAAGAAACAGGCAGGGGTTTTGTAGTGGAGAGTTCTAGACCTGCCTCCCTTCATTTCCTGGGCGAGCATTTGGTTACAGGTGATGGTCTGCAGGAGGCTAGCACTTCAGAGCTGTTTAGCCCTGTGCTGTGGATGACCTCTGGGCATCTACGTATATTTAGATGAGCCCGCACAACTGTTTTATGCCAGCTCTCTCTCGATATATGTTTTGATTTCAGAGTTGGCTCAGGATGTCGCCCGGGGCTGAAACACAGACACCTGCTCCCTGACCTGCCGGCCAGAGACTGAGCATCTCGCATGTGATTTGATTTGAATGGTACCTGATAGACAACTGGTGTTCAACATGTTTGCTGAACAGTAAAGGGGAGATATTCTAGGGATTCAGGGGGTTTTAAAAAAGACCTAAATTTTGGCCTGTTTCCATCCCTTCTCCCACTGGATCCTCAGATTTCTGTCAGAGCTACCTTCCAGTTCACCGATTCTCTCTTCATCTCTGTCTGATGTGCTACTACTTTATCTTTAGGTTGAGTTTGTTTTCTTTTTTTAGATTTATTTACTTATTTTCGAGAAAGCAAGCATGTGAGCAGGGGGGAGGGATGGAGGGAGAGAGAGAATCCCAAGCAGACTCCCTGCTGAGCATGGAGCCTTGATGCGGGTCTGGATCCCAGGACCCTGAGATCAAGATCTCAGGACCCTTGAACAAGATCAAGAGCCAAAATTGCAAGTCGGACGCTTAACCGGTTGAGCCCCACAGGCACCCCTAGGTTGTTTCTAGTTATACATTTTTTCATTTCCACAAGTTTTATTTGGGCTTCCTGCATGCTGCCCAATTACATTTTCGATAATCTCTTTTCTCATTCCTTTACATATTTTAGACAGACTTTTGTATCCTCTATTTGTAACTATTCCAACTCCAGTAGTCTTTTTGGTTTGATCCTGAAGTTTGTTGTTTCTGCTGACACTCCCTCGTGGAGGTTTGTGTCCTTATGTGTTAAGTGCTTTTTGCTTGGGGGTTGGGTTCAACTTACTTAGAACTTTATCTATGGGAACTTTTTGAGCCCTAGTTTTTTTTTTAAATTTTATTTATTTATTTGAGAGAGAGAGGGAGAGCAGCGGGGAAGGGCAGAGGGGGAGGGACAAGTGGACTCCATGCTGAGTGTGGAACCCAACTCGGGGCTTGATCCCAGGATCCTGAGATCATGATCCGAGTAGAAACCAAGATTTGGTCACTTAACTAACTGAGCCACCCAGGCGCCCCGAGCCCTAGTTTTCTTTCATGTATATATGTATTTCTCTAGTTTTATTTTATTTTTTAAAAGGTTTTATTTATTTGAGAGAGAGTGCACAGGACTGTATGCGCAGGGGGCAGAGGGAGAAGCAGGTTCTCCACTGAACAAAGAGCCAGACTTGGGCCTCAATCCCAGGACCTTGGGATTATGACGTGCGTTGAGCCGAAGGCAGCCGCTTAACCGACTAGGCCACCCAGGCACCCTCTTTCTCTAGTTTTAAAGTTTGTTTCTTCATGGAAGACCTGCATTTACTTGTGATTTTTACACCATGACAATAGTGTGAAGTTTGGCCCCAAACTCACATGAATGAGGCTTAGTGGTTAGAAATTCTCAGGGGAGATTTTCCCTTATTCTACCCAGAACCCAAAAGCCTGAGTCTCTGCCATCTCCCTCTTGAGAGTGTTCTGTGCCTCTTCCTTGGGCCACTGAGATCTGAGCTGAAGTGAAGGTCTCTAAACAGACCTCCCTCCCTGCTCCAGCCTCACCTTCCCACCCCCAAGTGCTTGTCGGTTACCCAGGCTCTAGGCTACTACTGTTGATTGACAGCTATCCCACACGTCCAGCAAAGGCTTTATGCTTTTCTTAGAGTTCCCCTTTTTTCCCCCTATCAGTTCTTTAAAAAATGAATTCTATTCAGCAACTTCAGGTGTGCTACACTGGGAGGGTCTCTGTGAACATCTCCTCTACTTTGTGGATAACAGAATTCTCAGGTGTGCATTCTAGTTATGAATCCTGCAAACTCCCCTGGGCATGGATCTATCTGGTCTTTTTTTGACTTCCAGCTCAATCCCTTTGGTCCTTCTAGGAACTTATGTTACCTGCATAGAAGCTTCGCAAGTCGGTGTCCAAACAGTTCTCCAGGAAGCGCCTCAGAGGTAGGATATGCCCCACTGGGGTGGTCCAGTCGGTCAAGAAATCTTCCACGATGTGGTGGATGGCCGTGGGCCGAGGCAGGGCCCAGTCAGCAGGGCGGAACCTCACCTCCTGCTCTGTGGGGCGGAGAGGGGGAGTTGTGTCAGAGCCTGGCTGCCGGGCCTCCCCTCCTGGAGCTGACAGCGTGGTTCCCACACATCCCAGGTGCTTCCCTCGCGCTCGGCTTTCCTGACACACTGTGCTGGGCAGCGGCTGGCCTCTCCCCAGCCATCGCTGTGTTTGCAAGCCTGGCATGAGGAAGAGACTAGATCTGTTCCTTGTGGTATCAGAAAGCGGAACCAAGACTGATCACTTGCACTTGGTGTCTTTCTAAGGTGCACGTGGACTGAGGTCCCATGTGATGGCTTCAAAACGGCTCTTTCTGTGAGGCGACTGAGAGGCCCTGCATCGAAAGGGGCCCGAGAGCTCACCTAGGCCAGCTTCGCACCCGGTGTAGGCTCCCTTCTGTGGTGTCCCGGGCAGGTGGCCATTAAGCCAGGACCCAACCAACCTCATACTGGGAAGCTCGACTTTAGGGGTGACCCGTTCCACTGTGCAACAGCTTTGACTGGTAGCTGCTCCCGATTCTGACTAGAACCCTGCGTTCCTGTCACCTCTACCTGCTGATAGTACCTCTGCCTGTTTTTAGGGGATCCTCTTCCAAGGGACAGCCCTTTAGTTTCTGAAGCAGGAGTGGTATTCCCTGGGGTGGGGGGTGGGTTTCACCTACTGGTAGCTACTCTGTGTCAGGTACCATGCTGGTGTTCTGTGTTTTGTTTGTTTGTTTGTTTGTTTTTTTAAAGATTTTATTTTTTAAGTAATCTCTACACCCAAAGTGGGGCTTGAACTCACAACCTCCAGATCAAGAGTCACATGCCCCACCGACTGAGCCGGCCAGGCGCCCCGCATTCTGTGTTATTTTTCTCATTTATCCTCACACAATCCTGATGTTATCCCCATTCTTCAAATGAGGAAGCGGAGGCTCAGAGAGTTCGAGTAATGGTCCCAGGCCACACAGCAAGGAAAGCACAGCCTGAGAACACTACCCAGCTTTTCTGCGTTTTTTAGGCTGTAGGCCTGTGGTAACCACCTCCAGCCTTTCCCCCCGTCCCTGTGAGAGTCCGTCTCCAGGTCCCCTCCCCCTTCACGCTTGGCCTCCTTTGGAGACACACCAGCAAGACTGTCCTTGCTAAGTGGCGCCTGGAGGGGGTCACGACACTCCACGTGTGGCCTGCCCAGGTCACGGCATGTGCCAGAATCTGGGAACACTGTTTCTTATTCCTGGACCTTCTGCCCCATTTGGTTTCTGGGTGGAGTCCCCCAGTGTCCTCTGGCAGCTGGGAGAGTTGTGTGAGAGGTGACAGGTGTGACAGGGAGAGACCCGGGGTCCGAGCAGCACCCAGCTCCCGGAAGCCCGCGCTCGGGGGGGAGCAGAGGCCTGGCTCACCGGTGGGGAGGAGCCTGTAGTGGTAGATGACAGGATGGAGGAAGTTAGACTGCCAGGCGTCTTCCGTGTGCCCCACAGACCGGTCATAAAAGAAGACGTCCTTGTCGGGCCCAGAGAAGTTTCTGCCGTACTCCATGTTGATGACGAAGAGCCCATGCCTGGCCTTCCTTCCCGTGATGGTCTCCAGCTGGGCCAGCATCTGCACGGGGAACTCCTCCAGGTACTCAAATGCCGTGGCGTTCCTGGGGACAACGGCAGTGCGGGAGGGCCAGGCCCTCAGAGCGGAGAGGAGCGTGTGCGTGCGCGTGTGTGCGCGCGTCCCTTGTACGATCCGTGTGCAGCCTCTGCTCCTCCCCACGCACCTCACTTTACCATCACTGTCACAGCTGAGCCCTGGCTTACACTGGGACAGATTCCAGAAAACTCTGAGCAACCCGAAATGTATCTGGGGAGAGGGTGATCCAGGCTGAGAGAACAGTGACAGGAAAGCCCTGGGAGGCAGTGAGCGCCTTGGCGTCTTCCAGGGACAGGAAGGAGGCCCATGTGCTGGAGTGGCCTTGGGCAGAGGCGCAGGAGAGGGGCTCGTGTGCGCCCCGTCGGGTCCCCGGAGAGGACTGAGCAGAGCTGACTGTGTGTGACTCGTGTTTTGGGAGGACCGCCAGGCCGCTGTGTGGAAAGCAGACCGCGGGGCAAAGGTGGGAGGCCGCGGTTAGTTTAGGTGACAGATACTGGGCGTCGGGACCAAGGCGGCAGTCCCGGGGCCGGGGAGAGGCGGTCAGATTCTTGATGTAATTTGAAGGTAGGGCTTATGGGGTTTGTGGAGAGTCTGAATGTGGAGAACGGGAATGGAAGAGTGGAGTCAGAGTGATGGGGTATCTTGCACCGAGCCCTGTGAATTTCTTGTGTGTCCCTGAACTTCGTGTGTGCGGCCCCCCGGCTTTGGGTCAGGCTGCTCCCCTCTGACTGAGGGACGTCCCCCCCTGCTTCTCACCTGCCACCTGTCCTCGGAGTGCCCTCACCTGCAGCCCTTCTCCCTCCCTGCTCTGCTGGGTGTCACCTGTGATCTGCTACCCATCACTTAATTGATAAGGGGCCAAGTCGGTCCTGGCCCGAGGGAGCCCGTTGGTCCACACTGGGGGTACGCATCACTGCGGTTTCCTGCTCGTCCGCTTGGGGCCAACTCTGATCTACCCGTCCCCTTTACGCCTGCATGCAAGCCGCGCTTATCCCCACAGTGCAGGTGAGAGAATGGCCCAGAGAGGCTAAGTGACTTGGCCCAGGTCACGCAGCTCGAAAGCGGCAGAGCTATGATGCACACCCACGTCTGTCTGTCTGCCTGTGGGGCCTGTGCTGTCGATTTCCCCGAGGTTTTCCCCCAGCACCGCTCTCCCCTGCGCCCCTGCAGGCATTACCCGAGGAGGGAACCACGGGGCCCCTCCACACCTGGAACAGGCTGAGAAGAGCTAGGTCAGGGTGCAGAACCGTGAAGCCGGGCTACTCACTCCTTCAGCAGGATGACATCGGCCAGCACCCCGAACATCTGGTAGAGCCCGGAAGCCTCGTTCACGCGCCGGACGATGGCGCTGGTCAGCTGTGCGATGGGGAGCTCGGTGCAGGGCCAGGCGACGCCGTGGTGGCGATGCTCCAGCAGGCGGTGAACAGCACGCACTGAAAAGGCCAGAGGGAGGGACAGGGCGCTGCCCTTAAGGTTTGATCTTTCACCACCGGATGCCTGTCCCCATTGACTGTTTGGAACTCAAGACACACGTGCACGCGTGGGACATAAAATATATTGCCTGGAAATCAAACATGGCTCTTGTTGCTGCCAAACTGGAAGGACGATAAAATGCAAAAATGAGCGTTAAGCCAATGGGAGTCACCGAATTAAATACAGAAACACCGGGATGCAGGACGCAGGACCCTTCTGGTGTTTGTGGCAAAATCAAACCAGGCTCGTGTAACAGGCGCCCACCTAACAGCCTGTCTGGAGCACGGAACATTTATACCCCAGAACTGAAGTAAGCCACCTGTACTTTTTACTGAGATCTGTGGGTACCCAAAGAATTTGTAGGCGATGCCTCGTAGCTCCAAGGCCCCCAGGGATCGTCTTAGTTCTTACGAGAGCCCCGCGAGGGCGGAGAGTTCACCTTGTTCACCCCTCTGACGCCTCCCTGTCCGAAAAAGGCTTCCGGAAAGGTCACTCTCAGACCATCCTGCTGGGGAGGGACCCCCACGAGCACTTCAAGCTCTGTCTTCCTGCCAATGCCTGCTGCTTGACTGGCACTGGGCTAGGACAAGTCTCATGCCCAGATGGCCCTGCTCTCACACCTTCTCTGACGCTTCTAGATCTGTCCTCAGCCCGTGGAAACCTGTGGCCCTCTGGCCCAGACAGGGAACTGAAGACAACTGACTACTGACAAGCACTCCCACGAAGGCTGCTACAAATCAGGTTATGTTTACGAACCCCGGCGACGGTTCTCTCCACCGGGCTCACCTGTGTACCGGAAGCCATGGATGAAGCCCCCCGCAGACTTCCGGTAATCCACAGAGTGGCTCGCGGTGCCCAGCACGAAGAGACCCCGGCTTCCTTTGGACTCATAGCTGGCTTTGATCAGCGGGTACTTCTTGCTGAACTCACCCCCGGAAGACAGTCTGAGGGACCTGTGAGCAGAAAGGGTTGTTCATAAAAATCACTGCTGTGTACGAAACGTGTACGATGTGCTCAGCACCGAGCTAAGCATATATGTTTTATTTTGCTTATTATGCTGAAACCACACCAGGACCCTAGGAGCTGGGTATAACGATCTCTGCTTAACAGATAGAGTAACTGAGGCTCAGGTTGAAGATATGGTGGGTCAGGGACAATTATACATGAAGCTGGTGGCTACCATTTAACGAAGCATATAGTATGTGCTGAGTATTTTCCTATATTAATCCTCGCAACAGCCCTATGAGAGAGGAACTGTGATCTCCATTTTAGGATGAAGTAAGTGGGCACAGCCTGGTTAAGCAACTTTCCCAGAGCCCGCAGATTTGGTCCGTAGAGACTCTCAGACCGACCTCAAGAGCCTGCGTCCTTAGCCGCTATGCTAATGCGGCTTTCCAGCAAGTTCCCCTTCCTTATTCTGCCCGAGCTCCCCTTCCCGTCTGTCCGGTGGAAGATCCCAACACAGAGGAAGACCCGCTGTGGCTGCTGCTCCGGATGGAGGGCCTCTGGGCCACCCATTCTTGTGAGGACAGCGAGCTCCCATCCTGGGCGGGGGACCAGGCGGCATCCACGTCCACTGGGATGGCGCCGTCCTGAGAGCCCTGCCGCTGGCCCATGGGACGGTGACTCTCTGCCCCCGGGAAGGTGTTACAGGGGTTCGCGAGGCGACCCCAACTGCACCGCCGTGTGGACTCACTTGTTGAAAATGGAGAAGTCGAAGTTCCAGCCCAGGCAGCGGATGACTCGGTCGTAGGGCACGCGCATGGCAAAGTTGTCATGGTCGTCCTGGGGGAGGGTGATGGCATCGGCGCTCTGGTTGCCTTCCTCCAGGAAGAACTTCAGGGTGACGTGGAACTTGCCCTCGCGGTCCTTCACGAGGGCCAGATCTGTCAGGTCGGACTCGAGCAACCCGTCCAAGGACTTCAGCTGGTAGGTGTCCAGCAGGCCATTGTTGATGGCCCTGGGGTCCGAGGGGAGCACCGGGAGAGAGAGAGAGGAGTCTGAATGGGGCCCAGGGAGACTAGGAGGAAGGGGTGCTTGTGCCCGTGGGGTCAGGAGTGGCTTTCGAGGGGGCTGGCGGTATGGAATCCACGAGAAGCTCACAGCATACCTAAGATCTCCCACGTAGTGGGTGGCCCACGACAGCCGGACCCGGGAGCGGCTCAGCATGTGGATAAAGTTGGTGACACCCAAGATGTTCTCTGCCGTCTCAAAGGCAGAGTTCCCACGGCCCAGGATCAGCACATTCTGACCCTCGAAATCCTCGGGGTCCACGGACACAGACTCGTACCCCTCCACGTATTCAGAGCCAGGGAAGTCAACCTCGTTGGGGACCGACAAACCGGTGGCCACAAGAAGCACGCTGTGGGGAGGGGGCAGATGGAAGACCACGACGTGAACATTACTCCCTGCACCTGCTGCCCGGCTCTCCCGCCTCCCCCAGGCTGCCAGCTCCTAAAGAAACCAGAGAAGTTCGCTCATTCATCCGTTTACTGACCTGTCCCAGAGTATCCGACAGACTTCACCCTGGCCTCTCCCAGACCCTCTCCAGCGGACGGTTTCCTTTACCCCATACTGGGATGATGCCAAGGGTGAGAATTAATCCAACTCTCTGAGAAGGGGACACATGAGAAACTGAATAATTCCCCTAATGCTGAACCCAGCAGTAATGCCAAATGTCTCCCTGAGTGCTGAAAATGAAACTTGGTGGCCCACTTTCCCTTTTCTTCTTTTTAAGATTTTATTTATTTATTTGAGAGAGAGAGAGAGTAAGAGCATGAGAGAGGACAAGGTCAGAGGGAGCAGACTCCCCATGGAGCTGGGAGCCCAATGTGGGACTTGATCCTGGGACTCCGGGATCATGACGTGAGCCGAAGGCAGTCGCTTAACCAACGGAGCCACCCAGGTGCCTGCCCCTTCCCTTTTCTGACGGCCGGGCAGATGCAGGGGACTGCCGCGCAGGAATTCTGTCCCGGGACCCTACCAAGTATTTTGTGCATCACCTCACTGCCTAAAGCAGCCCTGAGTTGGTGTTATTTGGCCTGCTTTACAGATGAGGAGACACAGGCCCTGCCGGCCCACGGCTTCCCAAGCTCCTAAGACAGCCAAGCCAGAATCTGAAACCAGATCAGCCTGATTGATTCATGCTGGAGGGCATTACAGTCCTGGGCGACACAGCCAGGAGCTGGATCCTGCTGGCCTGTTCGAGGGTTTGATTCACAGGTGGTTTGGAAAACAGAACCGCATGGCCCGTAGAAGACGTCCACAGCCCCTGTGGCTTCCTGTTTTCTGATCCTTGCCCACCCAGCTCAGATCTGACTCCCCTATGTGGTTGCCTGGCTGTCTAAAATGCAAGGGTCCCAGGCTGGCACAAGCCTTCTTTCCCTGGGCTGTCCCAAGCAAGGGGCAAGGCTGCGCCTCCGGCAAAGGGCGTGAGAAGATGAACTCCAGGCACCTGCCGGGAGCCAAGTGGCAGCCCCATAGCCAGGGAGGGAGAGGCAGTGTGGTGTAGCAGAAAGAACACAGGCTTCTGGGTCAGGGAGATAGGCTCAGATTGTGTGACATGGAACCAGTGACTCAACTTCTCCGGGCCTGAGCTCTTCATCTGTAAAACGAGGATCAGTGAACTGCCCCCAGGGTCCTTGTGAGGACTGAATCAGGGCAGTACCGTGTGTGACTCTGAGTTTGGGCTGTCTACACAATGTGAAGCTTCTCCCAAGCCAAAGCAAGCTAAAACTGAATGCTGGCAGCTCTACCTGTGGGGCCTACCGCTCTCGTTCAGTTCTGAAATCCCACTAAGCCCATCTAACACTGGCTGGACATCTTCCCCAGAATGTCTTCAAAGAAACACTAGTTTTGGGAGATGCTCTTCAGAAAGGGCTTTGTGGGTACATAAGCTAGACGATGCTGAGTACCCAGGGTTGGTGTCACAGTGAACCTGGCAGATGGGTAAAATCTTAAAAAAAAATAAAAAATAAAAAATAAATGACCTTGTTCTCTCATTTCTTCCACACCTCCCACCGACCAAAGGGTGCCAGCAGGTGGGCTCCAGGCCGCGTTCCTTACCTGCACTGGTGTGCGTGACCCATCTGGTCGGTGAGGATGAAGTAATGGCCGTTCCAGGCCTGCCGGGCCTTGTGCAGAGTGACGTGAGCAATGGTCGTGTTGTACAGCACGTGGAGCCCCAGGCGCTCTGCGAAGTCGCCCAGGTAGCGCACCATGTCGCCCGCATCGGGGAAGTAGGCCCGGGAGTAGTGTCTGAAGAGCAGCCGGGGGTCGTGGCTGAGCAGAGAGTTCCAGTCGTGGCGCAGGTTGAACTCGGCGTTGGCCTTGCCCGTGTGCCGCTTGTTGATGCTGATGAGCTGGCGGTGGCGCGGGTAGCGCGTGAAGAAGCTGCCGGGCCGCGGGGCGCGCTCGAACACCGCGTAGTCCCGCCCGGCCCGCTGCAGGAAGTAGGCCATCTGCAGGCCGGCGGGCCCGGCGCCCAGGACGCAGTAGTCCCGGGGCGGGGGCGCCGAGGTCTGGGCCAGGCGCAGGCTCAGAGCCAGGTGCAGGGCCAAGGTCAGGAGCAGCCCTGGCGGGCCCCACCGCGGGGCCACGGCCCAGAGGCCCATCCTGCGGCAGACCACGGATGTGATGCCTCGCACCCCGGCTGGGCCCCTCGATGGGGAGATGGGAGACGGGCAAGGGCTCGCCTGGGCGCTCACCGCAATCTGAGGTCGAGCCAGGACCGGGACCCAAGGCCCTCTGAGCTCATCTGCCTGCCCCCATCCTTTCAAGCTCAGATCTGGGGCTCCCCCTAGGCAATCTGAACGCCTCCGTCTCCTCCAGGGGCTCGGTTCCCAGGAACGCCACCCACTTATTGCTCTGGTAGGACGAGAGGGGCTGTTCCCTCATTCTTTCTCTAATTTGAGGGGTGCCCACCACCCTTCCCGAGCCCTCTCCAGCTCAGACCCTAGAGGGACGGGTCTCTTTGGCCACGCCCCCGCCTTCGAGACCGAAGGAGGTGCGGCCTGTGGGGCCCCGCCCCCTCCAGTGCCGGGAGCGCCGGGCTCCTCGATCACGTTACAGGGATGGCCCAGCACACCTGCCGCCACGCGACGCGAGGCCACACTCTTGCCGGCGCGCGCTCTCCGGGGGCCGCTCTCCGCGCGTGCGCTGTGCCCACGCCTGCGGCGCCTGCCTCTCCGCACCGAGCGCGGACCTCCCTGCCGCGCGGGA
>LNAC01000075.1:3111640-3155058 GCA_002007465.1 Ailurus styani
GGCTGCCCGCGGCGCGGGGCCAAGTGCACACGTGCCGCCAGCGGGCTGGGGCTGGGGGGCGGCGGGGTCTGGCGCCTCTGGGGATCCAGTCTCGCTGGGGTGCAGGGCTCCTGTGTTAAAGCTGTACCTCGCCAGGAGCAGGGGAGGCACGGTAGCAGGTGGCTTTTGGAGATAAACCTAGTTCTTAAACTCCACCTTTAACGTAGCCCGACACTTGTTGGTTACCCAGTTTTGGGGGACTGGAAACCAGGTCGAAGTCAGGACAGAAAAAAGCAACTAACAGGTGTTTGCCACAGCGATTCGGTCTGTTGTTTGCTAAGTAACATGGATGACTGACTGTCCCACCAACTGGGAGAGGTAGGTGATTCTGTTTCCCACATTCTGTAGTCCCTGGCCGAATGGAGGTTTAGCAGTAATTTGCCTAAAGGACCAAACGGTTAAGTGGAACTTGGAATTAATCCCCCACACCCCTTATGCCAAATTATGAGCTCTAAGTTTTTTTATTCGTCATGTTTTGCATTCTTGGTAATGTAAATGAAGTGGCCCGTGATAGGCCGGTGTAGACATAAACCCGCTGTGAATGCCCAGCAACTGATGTGGCTGTAGCGGAGGGAACGGGAACATCGGGAGATGATCCGGAGCCACCATACAGGTGCGAACTGGATGACGGAGGCTGGCTTTGCTCCAGTGGAATGTGGACCCTGCTTCAGATTCAAGGGGGCTGAACATAGGCTGTTTTTAGAGAGGTACAGGAACCTTCAAGGGGGCATTAGACAGTCCAGTGAGATGGGGCTGAGGGTTCTCATGGAAAGGCAGCCATGCATGGTGTGGAGAGAACTCGGTGGTCTAACTTTGCATGGCTGGAGCTGCTGATTATTAAAAATTGTCCCTGGGACTTCGTCTGAGTCTTCCCTGACTGCTCAGAACAAAGTACCCCTAAGGAATGCCACTTATCTATTTATAGCCTGTATTTGCCTCAGTGAAAAGGTCCATAGAGCAGAAATGATCTTAGTTACTCTGGTGACCTCAGTGCTTCCTCCAGAGTCTGGCCTACAGCAAGCCACCAGTAGGCGTTTGTTGAATAAACCCTGAAACCAGACAGGAAATGAAAATACCTTACCAAAAATAAAGTAGGAAGGTCTGCTTCTTAGTGGTTGTGAAGATGTGAGAATGGGTGCTGGCAAATAAGTACCAGAATTAGTTGCTGGTCTTATTTGGTGAGCAGAGGGAAGTCAGGACTGATACAAGTATGGCAGGGCCTTGACAGTGGGCTGACAGGCAGCAGGATGTGGTGGAAGGTTTGAGTCAGGACTGAAACCGTCAGCTTGATGGCCCCAAGCAGGATGGGTAAAAGTAGGGGACAGATAAAATGAATGAAGCCTGTGGAAGCTGGTGCAGTTTTTAGGGCCCAAGGCTGAAACTGACTTCCACCTGCCCACTCATCCGCGCTAATCCCGCGGGACTGCACCGTGGGTCTGCAAGAGGCAGTTCGGTGAGGACCGAGCTCAACTCTGAAACCCCATGGCCCTTATCACAACAGTTTAACGTGTGCTTTTTGACGATCTACCTATCTTAAAGACCCCCCTGGAAGCACGTTGTGTGCCTTAACTAACTTCAGCAAAACCAATAAATGTTTGGTTGCTTTCTGAGGCTCAATTATTATTATTATTATTCAATTATTATTATTTTAAAGATTTTATTTATTTGAGAAAGAGAGGGAGAGAGAACACGAGCAACGGGAAGGGCAAAGGGACAAGCAGTCTTCCCACCGAGCCACCCAGGCTCCCCTGAGGCTCAATTATTTTGATTAAAATAACTTGAGGTATGTTACTCAAAAGCTGAGCCTGTTTCCTCATCAGTACAAAGACATCACTCTGACCAGCATTCCTGTTCTGGGTCAGGCTCAGATGAGAAATTTATAGAAAGCTTAGTGTAATACCTGGCAGGGTAGTTACTTCAAACCATCAAGAATAGAGCATTATTCACTTAGAAAGTTTACATATCCTAAGCATTCTGAAGCGGATTTACAACGCACTGCTTTGAGGGTGCCAGCGTGGGACTCTGTCACCAGCCCAAACCAAGCTTGAAAACAGTTTATAAACCAGTGTTCACCACCCAGTGGAACATGCATCAGAATCTTCTGGGGCAGTCTCCTTCATCAGCTGCACACCCACCTCAACCTTCAAAGACTGAGCCCTGCCTTCCCTTCTACTAGTGAGTTGTGTCTCGAAGGGGAGCAGCTGGGTCTGGCACACGGCCAGCAGGCACCGCTGCCTGTGGAAACGGACCTCTCATGGGGACCCCCACAGGGTGCCTCACAACTGACAACCATCCCCAGCAAAGGATCACGTCAGGCGGTTCCAAGAACAAAAACATCTAGGACATTCAGCCTCCAACAGGAGTATAAAATGAGTAACGCTCAAAAACAAATGAAGGAGTCCTGATTATGAAGTCCATCCAGATAGAACACGGCCGTAAGTCACCTTCCCTCTCTCAAGAGCTACTGGGGGAAGGAAGAGGGGCTGCCAATCACGACGTAAGCACACGACAAAGGTAAGAGACTAAACAGTTATACTTTATTCCACCGTCAAACTTCCGATAGCAAGAATCCGACAAGCATTCCACTAAGCATCCGAAACCCTCCTAGGCTCAGTGGAATTACAAACTCCAGCTTCACATCACCGCCTCGCTTAAGTTTCTTCCTCTGAAAGACACAAAACGTTAGAGAAATGAGCCATGTCACAGTGGGGAAGTGCTTGTGATTTTCACCACCTCCTTTCAGATCGTCACGGGGCTAAGAGGAATTTCCTTCAGTCACCAGCTGGTGAATGAAGCAGGATAGAGGCAGCCCAGGGCCCGTGTAACTAGCCCAGGGTGTCTTTTCTCCTCCAGACCCCTGGCTAACCATTCCACTGCCTTTCCCTCGATGCCTCCTCCTCCCCGTAGCCTCTGAAAGGCCCCTCTCCCCCCAGACCCCTCACAGGATCTAAAGGCTCTTGAAGCAGCTCCTGGCGCCAGAGTCAAGGCTGCTCCACGTCTAGTCCCCGGGAACTCTGCAGGAAGCTCGGGCCCCAGCTAGCCTACAGCTCCGTCTGGACGTCAGAAAGAGGCCCGCCACACACCTTCCTCCTCCTCCTCCTCCTCCTCTTCATCCTCATCGTCCTCATCGGAGCTAAAGGTGCCGTCAGGCAGGCTGTAGACGCGGATGACCTGCTTGTTGGGGTCCTTGAGGATGAGGTACTTGCCCTCCTCCAGCTTCATGCAGATGTCGATGACGCAGCGCAGGATGCCCCAGGCGTTCTCCACGCTCAGGTTGATCTGGCTGGCAAACTCATTGGGCTTGAACTGCTGGGTGCCCAGGATGACGTGGCGCGAGGAGTCCTTCACGTGGTACCGGGACACGTAACTAGCGGAGGGAGAGGGGCGTCAGTGGTGGGGGCGGGCCGGCGAGTTCTTCCCCAGGGAGCGCGGGGAGGCCGGCCCCGCCCACAGACCCCTCCTCGCAGCAGGTGAATTCAGGAGCCCCGGAGGCGACTCTCACCCCAGCTTGAGGTACTCCGACCCTGCCAGCAAGGCACAGCACGTCCATCGGGCCAGCTTGTAGCTGTTGTTCTTCAGCTCGGTGGCGATGACGGCTCCTCGCTGCGAGTCCAGCTTCTGACGCCAGTCGACGCCGTTACAGTGCTGCGGGAGGCAAGCCGGGCGCGGGCGTGAAGGGGCGCCCCCATTGCCGGAGGCCTGGGACCTCCGCCGGCACAGAAGGGGCGCCTCTGTGGGCTTGACTTGGAAGTGGGGGTCCGCAGGGAAATCACAGGCAAGACTATTACTGTGAGGACGGCAAAGACACGGCCCCTCAGTGCACGGTGGGCACCCAGCAAACCCTAACCCCTCTAGTCTAGACCAGGACCCATGCGTGCACAGTGACACACGTGCCGTATGAACGGCAGCAGCTTGCGTTCACTGTGTGCTGTGTGGGAAGGGAGGGCTCCCTGGAGGCAACAAGACGGGAGAGGCACAGGGGGAAAGACAGGCCGCAGAGGAGAGGAGGCCGGAGTTTGACCTTGTGTATACACACAGCCAAATAAAGAGATCGTCCTCTCCAACCACCTCGTGCGTAGATGGGGGAGCCTGGGACCCAGAGTGAAGTGACTGGTTGAAGGTCACATGGCAGAGATTCTCAGATTGTCTTGGTTCATGGCAACCAGAGGCCCCCCAAAACACTAGAGTTCTTTAAGTAGTTAGACCCAAACCATTCAGGGGTAGGATTTAGACAGATACGATTCTCCCAAAACCACTCTCGAGAGTTTGCTGTGGCATCTCAAGAGCCTCTCCACACAGCTGTGCTGCACGGCAGGAGCAGTGTTTGTACAATGAGCTGGCAGAGATCAAGCGAGTGGGGGGTGAGGTGGAGGAGGGCCCTGAGGAGGTCAGTTAGAAGACTGGTAAATGCAGTAACAGGCGTGACCAACAGCATCCTAAACTGGGGTGATGACGGCAGAACTGAGGGAGAAGGTGGACTGCACCCGCCAGCATAAGAGAAGTGTGTGTGTAGGGGGGATGGGGGGTAGAGGTGTGGGGGAGGTGGGGCGAGAGAGAGGAGATGCCGGAGGCTGAGCCTAAGGGAACAGGAAAGAGACAAAGCTGATGCACAGCCAAGCCAGAGGTGATGACAGAAATGAAGACATCGGAGGGCAAAGGGATTTCTGCAGAAAAATAATGGAACGAGAGTCCAAGCAGATCTGAGGAATCATGGTTACAGTTCAAGGTTGAGCCTTGGGGTAGGCACGGTTCTAAGATGACTCCTGATGGCTCCTACCCTTGTGTGGGTGGAACCTGTGCTGATGAGGAAAGGTCACACCCACGGTCATGCACCTTCTACGTCAAGGGCATTCTGCGCACGTACTTAAGGTCCCTCAGGGCAGGAAGCCCACCTGGGTGCAAGCCAGACACAGGTAAGTCAGAGACTGAAAGCACGACAATAATCTGCTGAGCTGTTGCTGATTTGAAGATAGAGGGGACCCTCAGGCAGGAGATGTGGGGGACCTCGAGGAGCCGAGAAGCCCCAGCTGACCGGTGGCATGAGAACGGGGGCACTGGGCCCCACAATGGCAAGGAACTCTGAATTCTACTAACTAGAACGAGCCTGGAAGTTTCTTCCAGAACCTTCAGATTCATTTTGAGCCTTTGTTACGGAGCAAAAGAAAACGAATACAAAGCCCTATAGAGAAGTAACTGTGGCAAAAAGAGCTGTGTAAGGGACTGACCTGAAAGAAAGCTCCACTGGAAGTCAAAAAGGAGGGGAGCCAGCAGAGAAAATAAGTGAAGGGAGTGAAGAAACGTGTGGGACTGGAGTCCGGGAGCAGCACAGAGGGCAAAGCCACACGGCGACAGTGACACTGAATGCCATTGGGAGGCCCGGTGGAAAGTCTGAGAAGAGGCCACTGGCCCCAGAGCGGAGCTCACAGCAAGGCTTCTGGTGTGCTCCTTCATCAGGTGACAGAGGCTAAGGACGCCTGGGGAGCGGCAATCAGCAGCGGTAAATGCTGATCCCCGAGGCTCTACTGAAGGCAGAGCAAAACGGCCCACAGACTCCATCTCATTAAACCCTCTTCAGTGTGCGCCTGAACTGTCCTTGCCACGGAGGACCCTTTATTCAGTACAGCAGCGCCCCGGAGCACTGCTCCCCGCAGCCAAGTCAGGCACAGAAGCCTGGGCAGCTTCAGAGGGGAGCAGCCCGACAATCATGGAGCACCAGCAGGAGAGGGAAGCCGAATGAGGAAAGATGAAGGAAGCCCATTTCTTTCAAGAGGCCTCCTGAAGAGCCAAATCTTCGCTGATCTGAGAATCTAGGAGTTTAAGAAGAGAAGCAGTTGGAAGAAGAAATCAGAAGGTTGGAGAGAAGGTAGTGGTTGCTCTAAGCGAAAGAACAGATCAAAAAAAAAGCTCCGGGGCTTACAGGACACCTGCCAACCCAGACGATGAAGGATCAAAACCAGACACTCGCCGAGAGCAGAAGCCCACGGGAGCGCAGAGAGGGAGAAAGTCCTGTGAGAAGGCTGTTAGTCCCGGCTACTGCGTGCAAAACAAGCAGACAAGTCCTTAAGCCTTAACCATGTTCTAAACACACACAGTCTCTTTCTCAGTAAGGAACTAAGGAGAGGAAAAACTCAGAAAACGAACAAACAAAAAAATCTTGGTAGCCATGTAAGTGATGCATGGGGACTTGAGACCGAGGCTCACGAAGGCTAGCCAGGGACAGCAGGGCCCACAGGAACCACGGACAGGGCGACCAAGTGTGCCTCACCCTGGAATCCCACTCATTGAGGGTCTTGATGTTGATGAAGGACACTTCCCCGTTGGCTCCGGTCATGACGCCATCGTGCTCACAACGGACGATAAGGTCAATGTCATCTCCAAGCTTCCACCTGCGGTACCTGCAGTGAACAAAGAGCTTGTTCAGTCACCAGAGACCCCGGCTTTCAGAGAGGCCGCACCGCCTAGGTGGCTGACATACCGGTAGGCGACGGAGGCGACTTCATTCTTGTCCATGTCGTCCTCCACGAAGGGGTTTGGGTTGGGGAAGTTGTATCTTTCCTTCCCCTGCCAACAGACAGAGGCGTCAGGAGACAGCGAGCACTTGTGGCTGAGGCCATCAGCCAGACCCTGCCCTCAGCTTAGCAGCCCTTGGGGGGAGGGGGGGACAGGGTGCTGTTTACCCTTCCCGACCTCTAGCACGAACCTGGACAGATCCCAAGGGCTTGCAGGTGCTGCCTGTGTACTTCGTGTGTCTGAATTAGCAACCATACCCCCCTCCTGTTTCATTTTTCTAGAGCACATGCCACCACTTGTCACAACATCGGTTTCTTTAGTTTATGGTCTTCCATTCTCCGTTAGAATGAAGCCTCTAAGGGTAAGAACCTTGCTCACTGCTAATCTCCAGCACCTAAACAGTTATTTGGGTTTTTTTGTTTGTTTGTTTTTTTAAAGATTTTATTTATTTATTTCACAGAGGGAGAGAGGTCACAAGGAGGCAGAGAGGCAGGCAGAGAGAGAGAGGGGGAAGCAGGCTCCTCGCTGAGCAGGGAGCCCGATGTGGGCCTCGATCCCAGGACTCTGAGATCATGACCTGAGCCGAAAGCAGAGGCTTTAACCCACTGAGCCACCCAGGCGCCCCTAAACAGTTATTTGTACTAAACAGCCTATCTGTCAAAGAGCTGAAGGAATCCCTACAACCTGTCTGTCCGAGACAAGTATTCTTAGTACCCTGACCTCACAGCGAAGGAGCATACTGCACACCACCGAGCTCTAAAGTGCTGGGTCTAGGTTCAGTCAGGCAGCCTGACCTCAAAGCCCCAGCTTGGAGCTCCTCTGTGACAGACAGGGACCCTGTCTGCCCTCCTCAGTCCCTCCACCCCAGAGCCTACCACAAAGCAGATGTTCCAGAAACAGAGGCCCAGAGGCTCTCCCCGCCTCACCATTCTCAAGCACTGCTGGGAGAAGTTGTGGTTGATATAGGTTGCTTCCATGGCCAAGTTGCGGGGCGAATTGAAGGAATTGCCTTCATCTTGCGGGGGCTCGTTGGCAGTCTCACTCACGGTCAGGAGGTCTGCAAAAGCGGCGGTGTGGTCACCCACCCACGAAACCGAGCCATCAATGTGCCTGGCACTGCAGGAAGGGGCGCAGGCCCGTCCTTCAAGGAACCACCGCCAGCCGAGCTGGCTCTCTCCAGTGTGGGGTGCCGAGGGGAGGGACCGGGAATGCTGCTGGGTAATCCCAACGTTAAATTCAAGAACAGTGTAAGAAACCAATCCTGCTTCAATCTTTTTGGACTCAAGAGAATGTCTAATTTTGTTAGCTTTTAAACAAAAAGAAGGCTGTGACCCTCAGGTATGGAATTACATCGTTCTGTCTCACCCTTTTTATGTTCTAGTGACCTGGTTTCCCTTCAGGGCCTGCATATACACATTTGTGTCATATCAAACACATGCAAATGTAGTTTTCCCTTTATAAATACTCTGAAGTAAAGGAAAAAAGGTCTTAACTCAAAGAAAAATACGAAGTAAACGTTAGAGGTGGTATGGAGTGTTGGCAGAAGTCAGGAAAGTGCCAGCCCTACATTCCAAAGGAACATCTGGAGGCACAGTACTGGGGCCTCGAGGAGGTACTGGAGCGACAGGCCTTCCCTTCTCCAGGTCCTGGGGCAGGCAGAGAGGGGCAGCCGTGGCTGCAAGAGCCTGAGGGGAGGCAGACCATTTCCAGCCCATTCTCTAGAACCAGGGACTTGCTCCAAACCAACACGACAGCCAACACCTTTGTGCTGCCCCCAGACAGGCTTCCTACCGAAGTCAGAGTTGTCCCTCTTGTCAAAGAAGAGCTTGGAGCCGACTCTCTGCACGACAATGTCCCAGGAATACACGGAGCGTGTGCAGCTCATCAGCGTGGCCAGGATGGCATCAGTTGCAAACACATTCCCCTGAGTCTTGGCCAGCTGCAAAGAGGACAGGAGAGAAAGAGGTGAGGATGCTCTCAGGTCTAACTGCCCACCCGCACAGAGGCCTCATCTGCAGGGAGCGCGCGCGCCCTCACTCCCCTCATGGGGAGTCTGCAAGTTTCTGGAAGCAGCCCCCCCCCCCCCACAGCTCACTGAGCACGCGCCACATTCCAGGATGGCACCTTGCGATGTTCCCGTCACCCCAGTGGCTTGTACTAAGCACACTCGCTTCCCAAGTAAGGAAAGGAGGCCTCAGGCAGGTGGCGTGAGGAAGTGCGGCGGAGCTGGAGCCAGAGTCCAGCTCTGCTCGACACCTGCCTTACGGCATAGCCTGCAGGGTGCCTGTGTCCCGACTGACCCTGTCCCGTTAGGGAGCATCAGATCTAGAGGGGGTTCCGAGGCCACAGGATTGGTGCATATACCCGCAGGCTGCTCTGCCTGTGGCCTCGGCTGGAGAAGCCAGCGGCGCTGCTCGTGGGGCCCACCTTTCGGATGACGGGGTCGTCCGTGGTGGTGACCGTGTGGAAGATGCGCTTGATGCTCCGCAGGGGCTTCTCGCTCCTCGTGGTGATGCGGTCGAAGGCCTTGTCATAGTACTCCAGGGCCCCGCAGCACTCACTGAGGCGGGTGGGCAGACACGCAAGGGAAACGGGACCATCAGCTTGTTTAAAAAAACAAAATAAACAACCCCCCCACCCCCTGTCCCAGCCAAAAAGCCACGGAGCGGCGCCTACGTGGCTCGGTCTGCTGAGCGCCTGACTCTTGATTTCGGCTCAGGTCAGGCTCTCAGGGCAGAGAGATCAGGCCCCACATAAGGCTCTGCCCTCAGCGGGGTGTCAGAGTCTGCTGGCGTCTCTCCCTCTCCTCCTGCCCCTCCCTCTGCTGATGTGCTTGCTTCTTCTCCTCCTCCAATAAATCAATCTTAAAAGAAAAAAGCCACGAAATCCAAAGTCTTATCCAGAAATCCCCTATATAAAAGAAGAGGTGGTTTCCCTGTAGAGACCAGGAGAGACAAGCTCCCGGAGTTCACTCAGGTCTCTGTCCGCTAAGTACCGGATATGGCGTCACAGAACAGCGTGAACACAACTGACTGGCTCAAACTCCCCATTTTAATGACAGGGAGACTGAGGCCAAGAGAGGGTCATGGGCAGTTACAGAGGCATCCAGGTGCAGATTTCTGGCCTGGTGCTCTGGACCCCACTGACTTACTTCTACCTAGTACTGGAGGGAAACAGCTCTTTGTAACATCAGGAAAAGCTCTGCTTCTGATGAACTACAGTCTTCCTCTTCCTGCCGGAAGAGCGATGTAACCCGCCGGTCCACACACGAGCGTGTGGCTGGAGGTGGCGGAAGACGCCACTTACATGTCCTGTGGCTCCGATACTTCCAAGTAACGCATCTTCATCAGCTGAGGAAAGTCCATCTCCTCCTTCACCTCCCAATCACTACGTACTTCCACCGAAGAGTCTCGGGGTTTCTGCAGGGCAAAACCAGTGGGGGGAGAAGAATTACAGCCAGCGTAACAGAAGCAAAAGGCGGCTTAACAGTGTGCAGGGCTCTTAGTCAGTGAACCTCTCTGGAACCTCTGGCGCGCGCTGGCTGCTTTATAAGACAGCACCCCTGGCTCTGGAGTTGACAGTCTAGAAGAGGACAGAAGGAGGCTAGAGGTCACTAACAACCAGGAATTTTACTCCTGGGTGATGCTGGCACCCAGGGCACACAGCTCTTTCACACATATAGACCTTTTTTAAAAATCTGTATTATTTCTTTTCCTTAAAGATTTTATTTATTTGAGAGAGAAAGAGACAGAGCATGAGAGGGGGAAGGTCAGAGGGAAAAGCAGACTCCCTGCTGAGCAGGGAGCCCGATGTGGGACTTGATGATCCCTGGACTCTGGGACCACGACCTGAGCTGAAGGCAGTTGCTTGACCAACTGAGCCACCCAGGCGCCCTCACACATATATATCTTATAAAGAAGATCTAGCAGCTTCTTTTATTTCTCACAGTATGTTAGCCCAGCAAGCATCGTCTCTAGCAAAAGCTAACCGCTGCCGCCGGCGCCTGTCTCCTGCTCACGCGCGTCTCCCGTGCTCAGTGTCCCCACAAGCACCCGTACACGAACGTTTACAGCGGTGTTTTCCCACCAGCAGCAAGCTGAAACCATCCAGATGTCCGTGTTCCAGGGAACGGAAAAGAAAACGTGGTACACCTGCACCACGGATTCGGCAATAAGGAGGCAGTGTCGCACACAAGGTGGATAAACCGTGAAAACCTGCTCATCGGAAGGAGCCAGACACAAAGCCCGCACGTTGCAGGAGTCTACTGACATGAAATGTCTACAAGAGGCAAATCCAGAGACAGAAGAGACTGGTCGTAGCCAAGGGCCGGGAAGATAGAACAAGGGCTGACTGCTGAAGGGTATGGGGTTCTTTTCAGAACGAGGAGATTGTTCTGGAACTGGCTGCGGTAATGCAGGCCGTATCCGTGAATACACCAAGAACCACTGAACTGTACGCTTTAAATGGGTGGATCAGAGTACATCAATATTTCAATAAGCAGTTACAAAACCAAATAATCAGGCAGAATTGAATTTCTAGATAGAACTCTGGTGTAGATACACTACCTGTGACTTTTGGTCCCACTTCTGCCTCACTCCGAATTGTTTCTGGAATTTTTTCTGCAGTCGTATGCGCTCTCTAGAAAGGTAAGAAGACTGTGCTTTTGGAGCAGAACTTTAAGTCAGCGGCTTTTTGAAGGGCAGAAGCTGCCACCCTCTTCTGCTAAACCGCAACGTCATCACTGACTTCTCGGAACTAAGAAAACAGGGGCTTCGTGAAAAAGAGCTGATCAAGAGTGCACACTCGAGTGCCAGAAGAGGCACACCGCCCCCCCCCACCCCGGCCAGGTGGGACACTTCCCGTCTAGAGAGGCCACTGGTGACCCTAGCCTGGGCAGGGCTGCTGCCCGACACAGCTTCCAGGGCCTCGTGTGAAGGAGGCCCCGGGCTCAGGCCGTGGCAGAACTCAGCCGAGGGAAGCACCAGAGCTCTTCTTATCTGTCCTCGTTTCCTGTGAGCGCACGGCCACTGCCAAGTACCTTCCCACCCTGCTACCTGCCAATGGTGGCCCTCGGAGAACGAGGGCAGGCTCAAACAGCGGCTCTGCCGGCGTCAGGAAGGTTTTTGTTTTTTTCTGCGATGCTGGGGAAGACAACCGTCCTCCTGCTTTGGCCCAGTGATTTTAGAGTATGCTCAGCTCTGGAAAGGTAACTTGTTCCAGGAGGATGGGAAACCTCACCTCTCTTTCTGCTTGGCGCTCTTAGGCAGGGTCTGTAGGTTGAATTGCAACATGTTCCGTCGATCTTTGTCTCTGCGGAGGTTCCGCTGGGAAGAAAACACTCATGTTAAAATCCTG
The DNA here is from genome assembly GCA_002007465.1 of Ailurus styani. Classification (NCBI taxonomy): domain Eukaryota; kingdom Metazoa; phylum Chordata; class Mammalia; order Carnivora; family Ailuridae; genus Ailurus; species Ailurus styani. Next base: position 3,123,545 of record LNAC01000075.1, read on the forward strand.
GGGATCTGATGGACAATAGGCAGCGCTTAATGGGAGAGCTTTACATGGAATTTGCATAGACACACATTCACATATTTTTTATTGAAGTAGGTTTTTTATTGAAGTAGGGCTTTTATTAGAGTTGCAGTTTGCCTCTTTATGTGGTAAGATGCAGTCCGACTGGACCATCTACTACTTAATAAAGCCGGCACACAGCGATTAAATGAGGCAACAGGCACCTTTTTACCTGACGCAAACACCCTCTCTTGGCACAGAGGTACGACGTCCTAGCCCACCGCAAAAAGCTGAACTATTTAAACCCATTTCTGGACCGGGTAAGTTTACTCTAACACAATGTGTCAGCTACTGGGAAGTCACTGGGAGACCTATGAAAATGCACTTTCATCAGTACACACAAGGTAGCATTTTTAGCAGGTGGCAGCCAATGGTAACAGCCCCAAGACAGGTTGCTGGCCCCTGGCCTACCTGTGCAAATCGCATCCGATTCCGCTGGTAGGCAGTCTTCTGTGTGCGCGCTGTGTCCACCAGCTGGAAACTAGTTTCGTCCTCCTCATGGAAGTAAGCGTACTGACTTCCACCACCGAATTGCGAGGAGTACTTATCTGCAGGCAAAGTTAGTGACGTGTAACAGCTGCTACCTACAGACTTTACACACGCCGGTCTAAAGTCATGCTGTTCAGGGTGTGCTCTCTGGACCCTTAGCAGAAGCGCACACTAAAGGACTCACTCCAGAACCACTAAATCAGAATCAGCGTTTTAGGAAGATCCCCAGGTGATTCATGTGCACATTCAAGTTTGAACAGCTCTGGTCTAAAGAACTTTCTAAGTTAAGATGGAGTCTGAGGACCTCAAGCCCATGTCGTACCCTGCTTTACTCTGTAAGAACAGGAATTAACATTCACTCTCCCGGAAGGGGCAGACATGGGGCATGCATTATGCAAATGTGCAACCATCTGCTCCTCCTGGTACCCGAGGAAGACATGTCTAATGGGTCACGATACACTTTACTACTGACTTCAGCCTCAGATAATCTTCCCTTAGTATTCCAAGTAGCCACTTTCAGCAATCTCAACTGGCACAGAAAAACAACAACCCATTTACTGGATCAAAATCTTAGTATGTGGAGTCCTCTGATTGGCTTCTCAGGTTCAGTAAATCCCAGGTACTGGAATACAAAATGGGAATGAGTTCAACTGATATGTAAAAAGGCTCGTGGCTCCCTAAAAGTGGGAGGGAAAAAAAAAATCCCACAATAACAGACTAAACCTCTTTAATGAGCAGTCCAAGTTTTGAGGCCATTAAAAAAAAAGTGAATACTGCCTACAGTTCAGACTATGTTCCTAAAAAGTATGAATCATCATCATCATTTTGTTCCTGTTCTAGAATGCTTTTGGAAGGAGGTTACTAGAAAAAGTAACAATCCTCCCAAGGCCCCGGTCTGGGCAGTCAGCTGAACACTTACTCGTGTACCTCTTATCTTGGTATGTGGCACCGGTCCAGTCTGCAACCTGGGAGAGCAAGAAGAGAAGAAAGAGCACACGGGTCAACCAGACACGTTTCTGCCGACCCAGAAACCCCCGTAGGTGAACATGCCATCTGGGAATAACGTAAAAAGGACTGGTGATGGTTAGGCCTTTGTTCTAAGTGCCTAGCTCTCCTAGGACTACTGTTAAGTACCCAGACGTTACAGCCCTCCCCAGCTGGTGTCCCCGTAAGGAACACGGGAGTTATGCTTTTGGAAGAATAAACCTGGGAAGAAGTAATGGAGAGTAGTGGCCACAGCTTAAAAGATTCACTCTGACCAAAAGGCAAGTACCTTTCCTAGCCGATCGCCTTTGCTGAATGGCTGGTAGGGCATATCCCGAAACTGCTCGGGCACTGCACAGGGACCCCAGCCGGAGGGGTTGTCCTGGATCACGGGGGTCATGAACTTTGCCATCTTCTAAAACCTTAAAAATACAAAAAATGTGAGTAGCTTCATGAAGAAAGGCCTGAGTACAAACAGGCTTCCACTGAGGTAAGCTAAGACATAATGATAAAATTCAAAAGGCAACACACAAAATAGAACACTCAGCTGTTGAGCTCCTACTAACGCAATTTGTTTCCTCACAGATAATATTGTGAATATTTAAAATGCAGAAGACCACTAACAAAACCAATTTATCATATCGCACTGATTCTGTGACGCCCAGTTTCCCCACTATAACGTCTTTGAAACGAGGCTGCACCTTATGCTTGATGGGCTGTCTTATCCTAGAAGATAAGCCCTGTCTTATCCTAAGAAAGGCAGTTTGTCTTTCTTAGGGCTACATAACGTACTGGTGCCTCTTTAATTCAGTGGTGTCTCAGGTTTGATGGGATGTAGTAACCTTTTCTCCAGTGTAATAACCATGCTCTAGTTCTCAGAAGCACCTTCACCAAGGCATACAATCCATAGCTTCCCTAAGTCTCAGTCTTTTTTTCTATAAAAGGAGTAAGACCGGGCGCCTGGGTGGCTCAGTGGGTTAAAGCCTCTGCCTTCGGCTCAGGTCATGATCTCAGGGTCCTGGGATCGAGGCCCACATCGGGCTCTCTGCTCAGCGGGGAGCCTGCTTCCTCCTATCTCTCTGCCTGCCTCTCTGCCTGCTTGTGATCTGATCTCTCTCTCTGTGTCAAATAAATAAATCTTAAAAAAAAAAAAAAGGAATAAGACCCTTGTTTAATTCATAGCACAAGATTATTGCCAAGAGACTTGGTAGTTACACATATGAAAATGCTTCCACTGTAAGATGCCACACAACTACAACTGGGACTTGGCAAAAGATGCATTTACCTACAGGGTGCTGAGAAAAAAGGAGTCTGTAAGTACAGCCTGATGTTTAACCTTTCTTTCTTGTTCTGATTTTCTGTCATTAATGCAAATCCTTATGCAGAACAATTGGACACAAGCCAAGCAATAAGCCTGTCAGAAACCTTAGGTCGTAAAAGTGGCCATACGTCACATGTTTGTAAGTATCACGGGTACCTGTTATTGTTCTTGGTATTTATCCTGCATAAACCCAGTGAAAGCCCCCAACAACCCTGAGGTAGCTTCTAGTATCATCCCCACTCTTCAGATCAGAAAACTGAAGCACAGAGAAGCTAAGAAATTGTTCAAATTTGCAATGCTAGTTGATGAAAAAATTTGAACCAAAGGAAGAGGGCTGGAATCCACACTCTCAAGTAGATCTTTCCCTGACAGTTCCTATCAAAAACCTATGCACTGATCATCATCATAACCTTCAGGTGAGTTCCCAGAGAGAAATCCATTGCACAAATATTTCTGGAGCCTGGAGAGTAATCAGAGCACAAAGGCACAGGGATCACAGGAAGTTCTCCTCAGTGTCCCATGACAGGGAGATTCAGGCTTCCTACAGAAGTGAACCGGGGTGACAGTAACAGGGAACATACCGGAGGGCTTCATCCTTAGACTCTAAACTTAAGGTATACTACAGGAAGAGGACTGAGAGAAGGGGTGGCAGCTTCAAGACAACTCTCGTTAAAATATTTATTGAGCTCCTACACTGTGTCAGACACTGTGCTAAGTAAGTTAACAGCACTAACTCCCCCACATCCCCATATCAGAGATTAAAAATTTGCAGCTCGGACAATTAAGCTGTTGATCTGCCCACTGTTTCAAAACAGCTGATTCCCAGGGTTGTCTGCTGTTAAGTCCAGCATTCTTCCCATTATGCTATAGCTTGGCAGCAACCTGAGAAGAAATGAGGTTGTATCCCTACCTAGTAACCCAGTAACAGTATTTCAAAACGTGTAAGGGAAAAAAAAAAATCAAGTTGTTCTGCTACAGTTCAAGAAGGAAACAGACCCAAGGCTTGGCATGCATTTCTCCAGCGGGTGGGAGGAAGTCCCCTGGCTTCGACACGTATAAAGTAATGGTACCAAAAGCAGAAACAGCTGGTCAGTTGCATCGGGTTGACAGCTGTACCAGCGACAGGGGCGGCGGGGGGAGGCACCCCAGGGCACTCAGAAGGTGCCCTACGGCTGGCAGGCCACGGTGTTGTGTAGATTATCGGCCACTCCAGATCGCATGCCATCAGTCCCGGAGGTGAGAGAGTTTCAGATCAGAGATCAAACCTATGCCACCACAGCCGTCCAATTCACAGAAAAGGGAGGAAAACCTTTGGCCTGTGAACTCCTCACGGCAGGGTCAAACACTGCTCAGCGTGGAAGGCCCCCAATACCTCCTTCACAGACATTCTGGGCGCCTCTGGCTACTACTTTGAAGACCCTGAGACCCAACGGGGTTAACAGATACTATCAAAATCGCTCAGCCCGTGGCCGCAAAGCGGAGCCTAAGGCCAGGGGACCTCACCCACAAGGCCGTGCCCCGCATCCCTAAGTGTGTCGGGCCCGGGGTGTCCCCGAAGGCGGATTCTTGCCCCGCCCAGCGGAGGGCCAGAGGCGGCCGCAGACGTACGGGAGGTCTCTTCCGGGAGGCCTCCGAAGGCCGGGGCCGGCCCAAGCCCGCTCCAGAGATCCACGGAACCCTACGGAACATTCTACTCACCTGTAAAGGCCTCTGCCGGGCCCGGATGGCGATAGATAGTCCGGGCCGGAGAGCGCGCACCCGGTTACCCTCTGAAGAACAGGGAAAAGGAAGAAAGATGCGCGCGCACCGGCCGGCGCCGTAAACACAATCGGCGCTGTCGTAAACTGCCCTCTAGCTTCCTCCGGAATCAACGGCAGAACGCACGAGTCGTAAAGCGACGGCACAGCCGGAAATCCGTCACTGCTGTTTGCGAGGTGTCCTCGTGGTTTCCGAGGAGCCAAGAGGCCGGAGGTGTGTTTACCGTTACGTCACGGGCGCGTCCGGCGACGCCCCCAGAGGGCGTCCCGAATGTTGGAAAGGTGGCGGAGGTGCAGCGGAAGCTGCAGGGAAGCTGCGGGGAGCGGCTATGGCCCTTCTCTGTCCGGTAGCGGTTCACGGACGCTTCGGGCCCTCTGTATCGCACAGTGACCGGGGCTCCGGCCTTCTCTGGCTATCGTGTGGCTCGGGTCTAACAGCTGGGGGCAGGTCGAGGGCCCGGGGCTGAGGTTAGGGTGACCGTCCCTTCGCGCCCCTCCCCCACCCCGGCCCACCCCCGCCCCTTCTTTTAGTTTCGGAAACTTGACGCCCAGAGGGCTAGGGTATCCTGAGTAGTACGACCGCTAGTGTAGCGGGTAGCCGCCAGGATTCAAACCATACTGCCGCGGTTCTCGAGTTTTGTCCTACGACGATTTCTGGAGCGCTCATATGTGCAAAAGAGACTCCGGGTCTGACTTCATTGACTGTTACTCAGCTATGGCTAAGCTGGAGGCCGGGAATCTGCATGTTAGGTAGCGATTGTGATTCTGATTGGCAACAACTTTGCTACAAAGGACAACGGTGCTGTCCTTTCCGCGACTGTTGGCCTCTGGAATTTGTCCTGGAATCATATTCGGGAATTTCAAAACACTGAAAGAGAATCTGAGGATGTGTTTTTATTCAGACTTCAGGTTCTTTTCTATCTGGTCTGCTAGGATTCCTTATCAGTCTCTCAGCCTGACTCCTTTATTGGAAAATAAATCTATTAGATCTGATATCTGCTCCTCTCTGCCACTTGCTAGCTGTGTAGGCTTCACATCTCTGGGCCTCAGTTTCCTTATCTGTAAATTGGGGATGATAAATAATAATTGGGCACTATGAGGGTAAAAATAAGTTCATTTGAAAATAGTAATTCCACTTACCAGTTGTGTGAACTTGGACAGGTTATTTGATCTCTTTCATGCTGCTTACTCATCTGTGAAATGAAAATGTTAATGGGAGGGTGCCTGGGTGGCTCAGTGGGTTAGGCGTCTGCCTTTGGCTCAGGTCATGATCCCAGGGTTCTGGGATCGAGCCTCATATGCTCCCTGCTTAGTGGGAAATCTGCTTCTCCCTCTCCCTCTGCAGCTCCCCCTGTTATGCTCTCTCTCCCCGTCAAATAAATAAATAAAATCTTTATTTAAAAAATGTTAATAGGTACATTTGTTTCCATAAATTTTCTCCCAGCCAGCTCATGTTCCCAGTTTTCCTAATTTTTGCTGATGGCACCTGGATAATGGTGCTCAGTGCAAAGCCTTGTAGTCATCATTGATAGTTCCTTTTCCCTTTCCCACCACATTTCCACATTCAGTCCTTTATCCAATGTTCTTTGCTCTACTTTCAAAGCTCTACTTTCATGTCTTTTTTTTTTTAAAGATTTTATTTATTTATCAGAGAGAGAGCACAAGCAGGAGGAACAGCAGGCAGAGTGAGAAGCAGATTCTGTGAAGAGCCAGGAACCCGATGGGACCCAATCCCAGGACTCTGGGATCATGACCTGAGCAGAAGGCAGATGCTTAACCAACTGAACCACCCAGGCATCCCAACTTTCAAAATGCATACTTTTTTTTTCTTTTTTAAGATTTTATTCATTTATTTGACAGAGAGAGACACAGCGAGAGAGGGAACACAGGCAGGGGGAGTGGGAGAGGGAGAAGCAGGCTTCCCACGAGCAGGGTGCCCGATGCAGGGCTCAATCCTAGGACCGTGAGATCATGACTTGAGCCGAAGGCAGACACTTAATGACTGAACCACCCAGGTGCCCCTCAAAATACATCTTGAATGCTACCACTTTCCCCACCATATGCCGCCTCCTACTCAGACTCCCAGTGTCTACTCTTGCTCCTCTAGGGTTCCTTCTCCAGTGGTACCCAAAGCAATCTGTTCACAGTTTTCTAGCAGCTTCCTATTATGTGCTTAGAGTGAAACATGAATGTCTTCCTGTGGCCTGTCTGGTCCCTGGCTACCTTTCAACTTTGTATCCTGCCTTTTTTTTTTTTTTTTAATTATTTGAGAGAGAGAGAGTGAGCACCACAGGGGTGGGGGCAGAGGGAGAGGGAGAGAGGATCTGAGTGTGGAGCCCCACACAGGGCTCGATCTCACAACCACGAGATCACCGCCTGAGCTGAAACCAAGAGTCAGATGCTTAACCAACTGCACAACTGCGGCATTTCTATATCTTGCCTTTCTCTGCTCACTGTGCTATAGCTACCATGGTCTTTTTTTCTATGCCTCAAGTACATCAACTTCATACCTAGCTCAGCAGGGCCTCTGTGCTTGCTGTGCCCTCTGCATGGAATCCTCTTTCCCAGATTTAACCATGGCTGGCTTGGTCTCATCATTTACGCCTCTGTTCCAAGAGTTACCTCCTCCACAAGATCTCTGACCACTGTTCCTAAAAAGGCTGCTCCTCCCGCATCCCTCTTTGCCCCCTTTTACCCTGCTTGTTTTCTTCATAGTTCTCATCACACTCTGAAATATTTTTCTGTTTCCTTGTTTAGGTTCTGTCTCTGCTCTGTCTCTGTCTCTAAAGTCTGTAAGAGTAGAGGCTTTATCGGTCTCACCTAGAGCAGTGCCAGTAATACATATTTATTGAATTGTTGAATGAAGGCATAAGGGTTTTAAGAGAATTGAAAGAGAAAATAAACTTAGCACATTACCCTAGGCACATAAATAAGCACTTGATTAATGTTAGTGTAATTAAGATCAATATTAATTGTAATATGTTCCAAAATGTAGGGGGAGATGTACTTTTGCTCAGTTGCTTAGATCACATTTTTCTTTTTTCTTTTTGCTGTGGGTTCACAGGCCATCTGCTGCCGTCTCTCCCTTGTGTCAGAGTTTAATCATCTTTTCCATGTTTTGGCCCAGACATCTCCCCAGATGGAGAAGGATTTGGAATGTCCTGTCCCATTCTCAGTAGTGGGTCCCTGGCCTTGGGCGGGAGATCTTGCCTTCACTCCTCCTCTCAACCAACACCCCTGCTGCCTCTCTCTCTGTCTAGCCCACTATCCACATGCAGCTGGGATGACCCTTCTTTACATTAAATCAGAGCAGACCCAACCTCCGTCTTCCCTCCTCCAAACAGTTTAGTAGCTTACCTCTAGCCTGGGGATAAAATCCTGCACTCTGTTCTGTGGCCTGCACATTTCGAAATGGCCACTTCTCACTAGCAGCATTCTCTTTCTGGGTCATACCCAGGCTTGTCACTGCCTGGACACCTCTTTACCTGCGGTCCTCTGGTGCCCAGAATGCATCTCCCCTAAATCTTCATGCACTCGTGTCCTCATCAAACAAACACTTCCTGACCACCCCTCCGAGGAGCCTTGCACTGTGGTCGTTTACTTTCTCCGTATCACGGGCCTGGCACTCTGGGGATTTATGAGCTCATTTGATTCTCACCACAGCTGTGTGAGGTCGAGCCTACTCGTCTTCCCATTTTCCAGATGGAGAAATGGAGGAGTGCTCTAGGCTGAGCAGTGCATAGAGAAACCAGGGTCTTGAACTCACAACACCACCTGGATCCTGCTCCTGCTTCTTTTGCTTCTCCGTTGCTGTTTTACTGGGTGACTAACATTTGTCTTGTAGAAAATTAGTTGTTTTATTTTATTTATTTTTTTTAATGATTTTATTTATTTATTTGACAGAGAGAGAGAGACAGCGAGAGAGGGAACACCAGCAGGGGGAGTGGCTGAGGGAGAATCAGGCTTTCTTGCACAGCAGGAAGCCCGATGCCGGGCTGGATCCCAGGACCTTGGGATCATGACCTGAGCTGAAGGCAGATGCTTAACACCCAGGTCTTGAGTCACCCAGGTGCTCTTGGATCCTGCTCTTAGAGGCTATAAAATAAAAACCTTAACATTCTTGCCCAAAAATGTAAGTTTTTAGGGAAAATCCCCATTTCTCAAAAGATTTCACAGCATCTTCCCACGGTGGAGAGGCACAAACACTGCCTTTAAGCGATCGAGTGCTTAATTTTTTGTTATTAGCAACAATGGCTAACAGTAGCGTTGCAATTTAGAAGTGACAAGGGCCTTAATTTCATCTGAACCTCATGATGACCATATTTTAATACAAATTTTACAGTTGGAAGAATAAGGCTCAGAGAGGTACAGTCACTAACACGAGGTCACACAGCCAGTGGGGGCAAAGCTGGGATTTTATTTCCTCATTGCACAGACAAATTGTGGAGCACCTTCCATATGCCTGGTAGAGGTGTGGGATGCCTCAGGGAGCACAGTGGGGGAGGGTCTTGATCTTAAGGAGGGTACTTTTAAGGGGGGGAAGGTAGATACTGGCAGGTGTATAAAGATGTGCCAAGTAGATAAAGATGCTATATCAGGGCTCAGTGTTAAAGAATGGTCTGGGTTGCAGTGCTTATGAGGATGGATTTCAGGAGGCCCCTCTGGGGAGGTGACATTTGAGCAGAGACTGGAGGGTAAGAGGGGGCGAACTGGGAAGAGTCTGGAGAACCGCTTACATCTGCTGGATGTGCCCAGTGCTGGGGAGCTCATTCTCTGATGCCACTCTACCCTCTATGGACTTCTTTTTTTTTTTTTTAAAGATTTTATTTATTTATTTGACAGAGAGAGAGATTACAAGTAGGCAGAGAGGCAGGCAGAGAGAGGAGGAAGCAGGCTCCCTGCTGAGCAGGGAGCCCGATGTGGGGCTCGATCCCAGGACCCTGAGATCATGACCTGAGCTGAAAGCAGAGGCTTTAACCCACTGAGCCACCCAGGCGCCCCTGTGGACTTCTTTTTGGTTAACATTTCCAGTTCCTTTGTCTGTTTCTTGGTGTCACCTCCAGTGCCACTTGGTCCTCATTTCCCCATGCCTTCCACTTTGCCAGAATTCTAACAAAATGGCCACTTCTGGAATCCTTCTTCCCTCTTCTGGGATCTCTAATTCCTGCTTGGTTTCTCCCCTCCTTTTTGGGGACTTCTTAACTTCCTTCTCTACACCCCCCCACCCCCAGTTTACATGAACACATTCTCTCTCCTCTGACCTCCCTGGCACTATCCAGGCACCCTCATCTCCTTGGAGCCTGCACGTGCCGGGGTAGATGAGATCCTTACCAGCTGCTGGCTTGGGCATCTTCATTGAACTTGACTGGCCCACGTTCTTGCCAGTGCTCAGACACTGCCATTCCTTCCTTCTTCCTCAGGGTCTCCCCCAAAGCTGTTGCCTCTGCTTGGAAGGCCTCTCTGTTCTTTGACGAGTTTTCAGCTTCTGGTCAAATGTCACTTCTTTGGGGACACCTTTCTTCCTGCTCCCCATGCTTCCCCTTCTGAACACTTAGAGCAATGGTAATTAAATGATTCTGTGTGTATGGATTTGATCCACAAGCCTCTTCAGTCGCATCGAGCACCCGAGAGGGTGGGGATAGGGCTTGTATTCCCAGTTGCTAGAACAGTGCTTGACATAGAATAAGGTGCCCAATTAGTATTGGTTGACTAAGTCAATGGATTAAAGGATCAGAATTGGTCTGCGATCATTCATTCAATGGGTGTCACTGAGAGAGCCACCCCTTGGCACCAGGACCCTGTGTATATAATGATTGAGAGTGAGATTCTGGTCTTCAAATAGCTCCCGGTCTAGCTGAGTCAGTGATTGCAAAGCAATTTCTAAACTGAAGAAGGGAGAGCCATCGGTGACTGCCAGGCCCCCAATACACCCCCTCATGTCATGTCTAGAAGTGGGAGGCACCATTATTCCTTTTTCCTGACCAGCCTCTTGAGCTAGTCTGTCCTGGCCTGTCCCTGCCAGATAAGGCAAAGGCATCTTCTGATAGAAACCTCCAATACCTTCAAAAGGGAAGCAGCATTTTTGAGGGCTTATTATATGTCAGGCGATGGGTTCGTGCTCTTTAACATTAATCATCTCTTTGATTCTTCCTGACAGTTCTCTGAGACAGGCATCAACCCTCCCGTTGATGTGGCTGGGGAGGAGTAAGCTCAGGCCCGTCGGGTCCTTGGCCTGGCGAGTAACAGCTGAGCCAGGATTTGAGAGCAGTTTTGTGAATTCAGAAGCTTCCATTTCTTCCAGGGTGGTGGGGAAGGCCTTTCCTGAGATTTGGAAGGTTGTCTTCCTCACTCCCCTCCTCTGTCTCTTGCCTCTGCTATCTCCAATTTACTCAGACCCTTCCTATCCGGAATATCGGTGGCAGCTCCGGAATTTCCCCACGGGAGGGGATTAGTGGCAGGAATCTGGTGAAAAGGAGGAGCCCTGGGCTTGTCTTGAAGCTGCGTTTGCTAGCAGGTGCCCTGTTTTCCCGGAGGCCCATTTACTGGGGGAAGGCACTCGCACTTTGTGGGGGAGCTGTTCCTGAGGACATTCCCTCGGCTGAGCATTCAGCCAGAACAGAGTGGGGAGCAGGGAAGGGACAGGGAAGCAAGCATCAATTCCTTGAAGGCTGCCTACACACGAGGCATCTTGTGTATTTAGATTATTTTAGACCGTGAGGCGAAGAGTTGTCAGGATCTGTGGTGTGCTTGAGAACTTGACCATATCATTTACCGTCCACATTGGGGACCTTTTGGGAGACAAAGGGGTCGCTATAAAAAAAATAGAGCAGACAAAATGTATACATTGTGTTGGTTCCACGCAAACCAGGAGTTTGGTCACCCCAGGCAGGAGGGAAATAAAATTGGCCTCTGTTCTGGTTATCTGCTGCTGCGTAACACAGCACGAAGCTTAGAGCAACCATAACGCTTTCATTATCTCTGTTGGTTTCTGCGAGTGAGGAATTTGGGAAAGGGTTGGCTGGTTCTAGCCTGGGGCTCTCCCAGGCTATATTAGTTGGATGCAGGTGGAGCTGGAGTTGCTGGGGGCTGGCTAGAACCTTCTCTTTCTCTCTGTCTCCGTTTCGTGTCAGGGTCTCCCCACGTGGCGAGTCCACACAGAGGCCTGGGCTTTCTCATGATGTGGCAGCCTCAGGGCAGTCAGACTATGTACATGGGGAGCTGACGATTTCCAGAGCAAGTACTCTGGCTAACGAGCTGGAAGCCGCGTGGCCTTCTACAACCCAGTCTCCGATGTCAGGCGGCATCGGTTCCGTTGGTTACCAGTGAGTCACAGCCCTGCCCAGAGTCGAGGCACAAGGTTCTGGAAGAACGTATGGAATGATACCGTTGGGACCATCTGAGGAACTTAAACTCTACCACAGATGTAAACTGGCCTTTTCTTTTCCTTTTGTAAGGTTTATGTATTTATTTTGAGAGAGAGAGAGAGAGAGAGAGAATGAGAGAGCGATCAGTGAGGAGGAGCAGAGGGAGAAGGTGAGACAGAGTCCCAAGCAGATTCCACATTGAGCGCAGAGCCCAACATGGGGCTCGATCCCACGACCCTGAGATCACCACCTGAGCAAAAACCAAGAGTCAGATGCTCAACCGAATGCGCCACCCAGGCACCCCGAACTGGCCTTTTCTGAGTCACTGGATGGTCGTCAGCAAATGTGTGACTGAAGAATTTCTGACGACATCTGGCTAGGAGGAGGCCTGGCGTGTGATCGAGGTTCACCAAGGGAAAGCTGCTCAGGGGGAACACAGAAAGGGAGATTCACAGAGCTAGGGGCTGGCCTTGCCCCGGGAGGGGGTTCTTGGCCGCACTGGCTGGAACAGCACCCCCGTTTCCTGGGCAAGGCTGTCCCCTCAAGCCGCCTCTGCTGAGAAATGCTTCTTCAGAATAATGCTGTTCCTTGTTCTGCCTCCCTCCCACCCCGAGGCCCTGGGAGATCGTGAATCCTCCCAGAGCTTTTACTGCGGGGTGGTGGATGCTGGTCAGGCTAACAAAAGTGCCCTGTCCTGCTGATGGTTGTATTTCTCACGTTCTCTGTTAATAGATGGATCTTCTGTTTACATGGCAGCCTCACGGGATTGGTTAAAGGGAGTCGGCCCCTGCCTTGTGTGCAGAGAGACCCCAAACTGTTCTGATGGATTCTCCCAGGTTTCCTGGTGGTGATCCGTCAGCATGGCCAGCGACCTGCCCCTCCTTGTGTGACTTCCATGAACCTCTGCAGGGATTACCGCCCCATTTTCTGGATGAGAAAATAGAGGCACGGTGGGGAGGCAACCAGCTGGGAGAGGTGCATTTGGAATGGTAATCCAGCTGTGCTTGAAACCAAAGCAGGCACTCAAGACACCATCCCCAAACCCCAAAAAAGCTCAGAAAACCAAAATCTTCCTCATGAGGCTGGGGCAAGCGCTTGTTGGCCAACCGGATGTGAATTGGACAGGATGTAACTTACAACCTTTATCTTACCCCACCTAGTATGACCATTTATACATTTTGTTGCATAAAACTGAAAGGCTTTATGGAGCACCCTTAATACGTCCCAGAGCTTGCTGCGCATATTCCATAATATACGGTAGACTCTCCATATGCATTTTTGAATGCAAAGAGCTCTAGGTTAATCAAACACATCGAGTCCCAAGGGTTTCAGATGAGGAACTGGGGACGCGCACTAACCTTTTCTGTCTCAATGACAATGCAGAGACCACTGCCGCATTTTACAGATGAGAAAGATGAGGGCGGGGACCATGGTGTCCTAGGCTGACTCCATAGAATCACAGCGTTTTACCATCTGTCGGAGCGGGTGCTGGGAGGAAGGGAAGCCTTTGAGTCATCAGCTCACCCCGGCCTCCAAAGAGCCTTGTTGCCCCAGCAGATTTTTAAAAATAGAAAACCTGGAGGGATTAAAGCCCCAAAGGACGCTTCAAGTCCCCCCGGAAGAAAGGGAGGCTTGCTGTATGTTCCGATGGTCTGCATTCAAATTTATTTTTTATCTCAGCTGGATGTACACTCACCCATCACAGGATCAGCTCTCAGAATAGAGAGCTACCTGTTGAATCATCCACCCCACTTCCTGCCTCGTGCGGGCATCTCTCCAAGTGCTGAGCCATCCGCTTCTCTGCCGGGGCCTGAGATATATCAGGATTTGCAGCCCTGGTGACAGGAGACAAAATAGACTCCCATTTCCTTCGGAACCATTTAGCTGGTTTCGGGACTGCTTGATTGTTTCAAGGGGATGGGCAATAACCAGGCCTCTCCTTGGCTCCTTCTCTCCGCCCCATACTTGCTCTTCTATTGGAAGCTGGGATGTGGTATTCTGGGGACAAAGGCAAACACTGATTTTTGGCTCAGTATGGCTGTTGAGCTAATAGGTGACCCTCTCTGAACTTCAGGCCCGCTTTCTATGGCACAGACCTTGCTCTCTTCCTCTATTCATGCTATCAGCCTTGGCTCCCAGTGGCCTTAGGATCAGAAACCGTGCCTGGCGGGTGCCTAGAAAGACTGTTGGGGCCAAGTGACTGCAGGGGATATTGAAGGAGGTCTCCTAGGGTAATACAGTATCATGGCAATGAAAACAGACATCTGTGGACAGAGGCTGCCTGAATTTGAACCCAGGTTACCACTAGCTGCATGGCCTTGGGCAGGTCATGTAACCTTCTGAGTCTCAACTTCCTCATCTGTAAAATGGGTGGAATTCTAGTAAGTAGGTAATGAGAATTAAGTCAGATAATGTGTAAAGTGCTTAAAGCAGTGCCTGGTGTGCAATAAACTCTTAATCCATGCCAGTCCGATTAGCATGGGCACCAGAAACCTCTGGCAGCTTTGACGGGCAAGATCTTGCAGGATTTTAAAAGCAATCGTTGGTCACTTGTGGGGATCCAGGCCCCGTGTTGACCACTCAGAGTTCAGAGAAAGGACCAGTTTTGCTCTCAAGTAGCTGCAAGTCTAGTGGGAAAGCAGGTGTGGCCTATTCAGGGACTGCAATACTTATAAAGTGCTTAATGAAAGATATCTTCAGTCTACATTTAAAAATCAGATTTCAGGGCGCCTGGATGGCTCAGTGGGTTAAAGCCTCTGCCTTCAGCTCAGGTCATGATCTCAGGGTCCTGGGATCGAGGCCCACATCGGGCTCTCTGCTCGGCAGAGAGCCTGCTTCCTCCTCTCTCTCTGCCTGCCTCTCTGCCTACTTGTGATCTCTCTCTCTCTCTGTCAAATAAATAAATAAAATCTTTTAAAAAAATATCAGATTTCACATAAACATCCAGATTTTGGGCTTCTTTTATGATCTAGCAACACCAAGTTGGCTTTCGTGCATGATGGTAAGAAGCTGGAGCAGCATGAGTACTGCCGTCCAGGCTGGGGTCTCTCTAATTTGCCCACTCCTCACTCTTCCCTATTGGATTTTACCTGCCCATCTTCATGTTCATGTTCATCCCTGCTGCCTGGCCTTTTGGGAATTTGCAGGTAAATTACAATGCAATACTGTGAGTGCACTGCGAGTACAACCAAGGGTAATAACTCAGCCATGAGCAGCCAGGAAAAGCTTCCCAAGGGAGGCCACGTCCCAGCTGCTTCTCTATAACACTTGTGAATGCTGCTGAACACCCTTGTCTTTATGGCTCAAGGATGTGAACAGAGGACACCAAGTCCTCTGAGCTGACAGAGATCTCTGCCACAAAGCAACCAAGGCTCAGTGGCTTGTGTGATGACACAGCCAGCTGATGGTGCACCCAGGCTAGAACCAGGACTGTCCACCAGAAATAGCCATGGGCCTCGGGAGTCTGCAGTTTGTACTCTGGAATCTTGATCCTGTCTCTGCAACATGACCATGGGTAACTCATTTCATCTCCTTAAGCCTCGGTTTCCTTGCCTGTATAGTAGGGCTAAGGATTCTGCCCCCAAGGGAGTGTTCTGGGGACGAGATAATGAGAAAATGGATAGGGGACACTCATAAGTTCAAAAGGACTCTATGCCTGTGAAGGGCATTGGGACTGTTGAGAAATGGCCACTTTCTTCCAACAGATTTGGCACATCTGTTCGGCAGACACCTTGAAGTTCCCCCTTCAGACACCTGTTCCCCCCCCACCACCCCCAGTTGCCTTTGCCATGCCCACTCCTTTGCATATGGGAGCATGAA
This sequence comes from Ailurus styani, assembly GCA_002007465.1. Classification (NCBI taxonomy): domain Eukaryota; kingdom Metazoa; phylum Chordata; class Mammalia; order Carnivora; family Ailuridae; genus Ailurus; species Ailurus styani. Next base: position 3,139,333 of record LNAC01000075.1, read on the forward strand.
TGACCCTTTTCCAGTCATGGACCCAGGAAGGGAATGTTTTGGGATTCTCTGACCTTGACTGTGATCAGGACCCTGTGTGCAGAGCCCAAGGACTTCCCTCTCTCAGGAGGCTCCAGGGTCAATGGAGATGCGGAGACAGGGATGAGAATGAAGCCAACTTCCCTGAGAAAAAGAGGAGAAACGTCAATAATTATTTTCTTCAAGACATCTACCGTTGCATATCAGGGGCTATTGTTATTGTATTTATATATTCGTTGGTTTATTTAAGAGAGAGCAAGCCTGAGCAGGGAAGGGTAGAGGGCAAGGGAGAGGAAGAGAATCTCAAGCAGACATCCCTCCCTCCCCCCACTGCCGTGGGGCTCGATCTGAAGACCCTGAGATCATGACCAGGGCAGAAATTAAGTCAGACACTTAACCGACTGAGCCACTCAGGCGTCCCTATTTATCTTTTATCTTTTTTTAAAAAAGATTTTATTTATTTATTTGACACAGAGAGAGAGACTACAAGTAGGCAGAGAGGCAGGCAGAGAGGGACAGGGAGAGGAGGAAGCAGGCTCCCTGCTGAGCAGAGAGCCCGATGCGGGCCTCGATCCCAGGACGCTGAGATCATGACCCGAGCCGAAAGCAGAGGCTTTAACCCACTGAGCCACCAAGGCGCCCTATCTTTTATTTTTTTTAGTAAGCTCAATGCCCAATGTGGGGCTTGGACTCATGACCCTGAGATCGAGAGTGCTCTACCAGACTGAGCTGGCCAGGCGCCCCCAGGGGGGCTCTCTTTAAATCCCTGTTCAGTGACTTAAACTATTGAGACAACATAGCATCGTGGTTGACTACCTCGATTTGAGGGTTCCACTGTCCTGAGTTCAAATATTGACTTTCCTCCTTATTAGTTGAGTGTGCCTTTGAACACAGTTTTAAACTTCTCTAAACCTCAGTGCCTTCATCTGTAAAATGGGCTTCTTAAAAGTACCTATTTTGTAGGGCTTTGTGGGAATTAAGTGAAATTATATGATGAAGGACTTAGCATAGTGAGTGGCTCTGTAAGTGCCAAATGTGGCTGTTATTGGAAATAGTCATAAAAACCACACGCCTTTTACCATTTATGAACTGGTTATGCTTATCCTATCCCATTTGACCTTCACAACTTTGTGCGGGGATTATGACCTCATTGCACAGACGAGAATACTGGAACCCAGAGAGGGCAGCAGTCTGCTCAAGGTCACACAACTTGTGAATGGTAGAGCCAGCTCAAGTCTTCTTGGATGAAGGATGCCCGGTGTCGTCCACAGGGCCAGGCCAGACCACCTACGCCTGCAGCTGGGCTGCTCCTTGGCTGCTCCCGTTCTTCTAAAGACCCCTTTATGGACAAATAATCCGGAGTGTTGTTTCAAACCTTTGTTGTACCTATATTTTTACTCTGAACCTATACCACCTCTGGGGGAGATGGGAAGAAACTTCTCCTTGTGCTGTGGCATCAGTCTGACTTTTCCTAGAACCACCCCTGTGGGCTTCCCAGGAGCCCCCTCCCAGCCTGATCCAGTTACCAGAAGATTCACATGTTTCGAGTTCTGGCCACAGGGTGGCGCTGCTCCCCAAGTCATGAAAAGTCCAGCCCCTCACCAGGACCTCGTTTCAAAGACTCAGATATCAATTAAACACCTACTACGTGCAAGTCACCACGGTCACCGAGAGGGCTTCAGTTAGTCACTGTTGTTCTTTAAGGTACATGCACAACACCAACAACGAAACCAGAGATGCCGGAACATAGATTACCCGGTTTCATCTACTAAGTAACCCTGACATATTGGCTGAGGAGAGTCTTTCCACCCACGTCTGAGGAGGAAACTGAGGCTCAGAGAGGTGCCAGGGATCGCACAAAGGGTCAGAGTGGAGAGACACATGCTGGCACTCAGTGGATCATAGGTGGTAGATTGAACAGGGGAGACCAGACACGTCCTCCAGGCCAGTCTCTGTGAGGAAAGGGCTGCCATATTGGCCTTTCTGTCCCCACCCCTCCCTGTCGTCAGCTTGCCGAGGGCTTCAGTAGGCGTCTGTAGCAGGGAGAGGTGAGGCAGGTGGGATCCCGCAGGCCACTCGGCCTCCCGGAAGCTGCAGTGCCCAACAGCGCGCCAGCGGCTGCTTCCAGGCCAGGCCTGGAAGGCTCTCTGGATGCGCTCAGGCTGAGAGGCACAGCGTCTGGGTTGGAGCCTGCGAGGAGACCGCAAGGAGAGGAGACTGCTTTCACCACGAGGCATGGGCAGCATGTGAGTGACTCACCATAATTTGGCCCCCGAAGGCTGCCAGGGGACTGAGTGGTGGGGAATGACTCATTCATCCATTCGCTCATTTATTCATTCAACAAACCCTCCCTAAGAGCCGGCTATGTGCCTAACACGAGGGACACAGAGATGAAAAACACAGCCCCTGTCCTCCCGGGACTTTCAGAGCAGTGGGGGAGAGAGAGGACAGATAGTGACCAATAGAGTTTGATAGGTGTGGCTTGGAGGTCTGTCCTAAGTTCATGGGGGGTGGGTGGAGATGATGGCCTCGATCCCAGGCCCCTGAGATCATGACCTGAGCCAAAGGCAGAGGCTTTAACCCACTGAGCCACCCAGGCACCTGAAAGAAAACATTTCAAGACCTTTAACCAGCATGCCAGGAGCCGTGCTGAGCTCAAGATCCAGAGCTGAGCGCTGTGGTTCTTGCCATCAAAGAGCTCAGAATGTCCCGGAGAACGTGGACAAAGAGAAGATCCTCGCTCGGCTTTACTGAGCGCTGACGATTTGCCATGAGTGATGCTAACTCCTTCCCGAGAGCGTTGGCTTCTTATTGACCTTACAAGGCGGGTACTGTTATCATCCCCATTTTTCAGATGAGTAACCTGAGGCTTGATATACTTCAGCAACTTGTTTGAGGTCACAGAACTAGAGTCAGGACTTGCCTTTTTTTTTTTTTGCTTCTTAACGGTCACCTTTATAAAGCTAAGTCATTAATTATATATAGGTTTTCATGTATATGGTACAAAATTTAGAAGATGCCCAGTGAAGGGGCTCTTGCTTGCAACCCTGCTTCCAGCCCACCCTCCCCAGAGGGGACCACTCTTAGTTTCTGGTATTTTCTTTTAGAGATGTTCTATCCAGACTGAAGCCCGAAGGGTAAGAAAAGACAAGTGCATGCTAATCACACACCTGGGCTTTGGGAGCAGCCCGTGGGGGATTGAATCCTGACTTTTTCGGGTGATCTCAAAGAGTCTTACCCCTAAATTAGGGTTTGAGCAAGGGGCCGGAGGGCTTGGAGGGAGGGGGCACGTGTGTCTGTGTGAGGGCAGAGGGACACGTGACAGGATGGAGGCGAGGGAATGAGGAGCAGTGGGGCCCAGAGAGGGACTGGGGGACCGTGGGGGGGGGGCGCCGAAAAAGGAGGTTGGTTAGCGGGGCTGGAGGGGCGCTGCGAGGGAGAGCCATGGCCCATGGGGGGCTGAGACATCCTACATGCAGACTCCTGGAGCAGTTTCAGCTCATCTGGTGCACACCAGAGCTGAGCCGCTGCGCTTGGGTTGACGGCAAGGCCATGGACTCAGGGGTTCGGGGGTCCAGCCTGAGTGGCCAGCGGGGAATTCTGGGTAAGCTGCTTCCCTCCCCGATCTTCAGGGATGGTTAGCGCTTCACAGAGGTTCACTACCCCGTCGCTCCTCACCGTGGTGGGGAGCAGAAGGGCTCGAGAGAGGCCCGGGGCTGGAATGGGATCCTTCTCTGGACATTTCCGGGCTGCCTCTGAGCAAGCATTCGCACAGCAAAACTCTCCTACGGGGAGTGGGACCTTCTATGTAGAGACAGTATTGCACGTTACACCTACTGTGTGTATATTGCATGAATCCTATGTGCTGTATACATTGTTTTGTTGGACTGTCACCTCCTTCTGTGCAAAACCAGTTTTCAAGGTAACAAGCCGGTCCTCTGGTGTCCTCCCCTTCCCCATGATGAGATGGTCTCATGTCCCGCCCCTGGGAGCCCCTTCCAGCTGGACGCCGAGCCTTGTGACCCTGCCTGCGTCATCTTTGATAACTTCCTGGCTTTCTGGAAGAACAAAATGTTCCGGACTCATCCCGTGCTTTCCCTTCCCAAGTCCTGGAATCTGCCATCTCTCTGAGGAGCCCTGGGTCCCTTCCATGAGAAACGCCAGTCGGAGGCCACACTCTGGGTCGGGGAGACGGAGAGAAGCAGCAAGCTCTGGGCGAGGAGCCCACAGTTTGGCAGCCCCCTCCACCTCCCCTGGGGGTGAGGGATTGGAGGTCCGGTTAGGTCCTTTCCAGAATCATCTGAGGCTGAGAACAAAGACATGGGAAATATTCACACTATGTACGCCTGGGCTGCAGTGGACCTGGATTCAAGCCCCAGCTCTGCTGCTGTGTGTCTGAGTGACTCTGGGCATGTGACTGACCCTTTCTGAGCCTCAGGATCTTCACCTGTGAGATGGGGATAATAGCATTCACCTCTTGTTAGCATGAAGATGACAGGAGACAACGTGCTTAGATTTCTGACTTATCTCGCTTAGAGCAGGTGCTCAGTGAGTGCAAATTTCCCTCTCATCCCTCCTTGACCACGTGACTTCTGCATCCCAGGAGGCCAGGACCGGATTACTGGATGGTTTGGGACAGGGGAAAGGAGGTGGCTAGGGAAGAGGAAGAAATTGGGAAGTAGATGTTTGTGGACAAATAAATGGAGGGGGGCGGGTAACTCAAAATAGGGAAGATGATGTTAATGGTCAGATCTGTCCAACAAAGGAAGGTTCTGTCTGCTTGGGAAAGGTGGAGAGCCTCCGGTGGCTAGAAGTAAGTAGAGGCAGAGGGACCGTTGCCACAGATAGGTTTTTGTGAGGACTCCCGCCCTGGCCGGGAGGTTGGTTCATTCACTGAGCAAACTTTTGGAATCCTCCTGGTCCTTTTGCCTCGCCCTAGGATGGGGTAGGGGATGCCGAGGTGAATGGGATGCCATTCCTGGCCCAGGGAGCACCCAGGGAATGAACTGATCTCCAAGGTCCCTTCTACTCTGCGGTTCTGTGCTTTCAAGAGTCCAAGCCTTGGAGGGAGTTGGCTGAGGATTTTCAGTGTGCCTCTTGGTATTGATCCGCTGGAGCCGGACTGGCTGGGCAGCGGCAGGAGGAGGACGCCGCAGTGTTATTAGTGCGGAGGACACGCTGTAATCTGTCAGTGTCACCCTGGTCGCCACTGGTGGGGGAGCCATCCTGCCGTTAACCCCTCCCTTCCCAGCAGCCACGGAGGATGTAACTTGTATATCGCACCCTCCCCAGCACCTCCATCTGTCCTGATAGGAGGGAGAGTTTCTTTTTCTATTTCTCCCTCGCATGAGCCCTCTGCCCCTGTCATACTGATTTATTCAGTGTTTCCCACCTCTGTACCTTCCGTTGGTAACTGAACTGATTTCCCTATCTGCTATGGTCACTAAATCTACTCCCATCCATCCATCCATCCATCCATCCATTGTCTTAGCATCTAAAAATCCATCCATTTCCCTATTTACCCGACCAGCTGTTCCTCTAAACATCCATCCATCCATCTCTCCACCCATCCGTCCAACTAACGACTGTCCACCTATCCATCTATCCATCTGTCTACCCATTCACCCTCCATCCATCCAGCCTTACAATTCAGTTGAGGCCAATTCAGTTCAACCCAACTGAGTTCACTTCAATTCCGTTCACCTTTGTTCAGTCATAAGCTTATGAGGCCTTGCCACGTGGCAAGCAGGTGATAAGTGAATCAAGCCTTGGTGGTCAAGGAGCCCATGAGAAGAATCCTCTTTATCTTTCACAGTCAGCTTTGAGCCTTCCCTCTGTTAGCGCCTTGCCATCCTGTTAGGCAGAGGCAATTGACTCTAAAGGACTGTCCTATGGAAAAACAGTTTAGCCTGGTTTTCAAGACTTCCATCAGGGAGAGTTAATACAAGGAGAGAGGCAGAGAGTCTCTGGGAGATGGGAGGGAGGGAGGTGAGCGTGAGGTGAGCCAATGGGACAGGGATTTTGGTTCTGTAGTGGGAGGTTCTGTCAGCGGTGGGCCGTGTAGCAGGACTGAATGGGCGTGCACTGGGGGATGAAGATAAAAAGGGAAACAAGTTAGAGACCACAAGTTAGAGACCACTGTTAGAGAAGTGGGCTAGAATGGGAGTTAGAACGTGGGAGCTAATAGACTGCCTGGCTTACCGTCCTAGCTCCACCTTATTCCTGCTGTGTGACTTTGGTCCTATGTCCTAACCTCTCCCATCCTCCTTTCCTCAATTTTCTTTTTTAAAGATTTTATGTATTTATTTGACACAGAGAGAGAGATCACAAGTAGGCAGAGAGGCAGGCAGAGAGACAGGGAGAGGAGGAAGCAGGCTCCCCGCTGAGCAGAGAGCCCGATGCGGGCCTCGATCCCAGGACGCTGAGATCATGACCTGAGCCGAAAGCAGAGGCTTTAACCCACTGAGCCACCCAGGTGCCCTCCTTTCCTCATTTTTAAAATGGGGCTAATAGGGGCGCTTGGGTGGCTCAGTCGTTAAGCGTCTACCTTTGGCTCAGGTCATGATCCCGGGGTCCTGGGATCGAGCCCCGAATCGGGCTTCCTGCTCTTCAGGAAGCCTGCTTCTCCCTCTTCCACTCCCCCTGCTTGTGTTCCCTCTCTCACTGTGTCTCTCTCTGTCAAATAAATAAATAAATAAAGTCTTTATAAAAATAAAATAAAATGGGGCTAATACATAGGAACTATCTCACAGTGTTGCTGTTAGCATTAAAATGTGAAGTGTTTAAATTAATGCCCGGTACAAAGGGAAAGCCGACTAGATTCTGCTATGATCATTATGACTCTTCATTGAGCCCCGCCTACATCTAGGCTCTGTGCTCGGAGCTTTCACGTTCAAGGTCTCCTGAGGGCATCCTGGCTGCTGATCCTGTGTAGAGATTATCAAACCCATTCTACAGATGAGGAGATGAAGGCTCTGGGAGGCCGTCTCCTGCTTGCATCAGACAGCTGGTGAAGCGTTGAGCCGGGCTGCAAATACAGGCCTTTCTAACTCTCCTGCTCATGCTCTCCCCTCTGCCCTTTCCTGCTGTTTTCAGGGGATGGCTCCCTGGAGACACAAGGATGCTGAGTCTTCCATCTTGGTTCTGTCTGAGCTGCTTTTCTGGCCTTCTCAACTTTTAGCCTCGAGTTGTTCATTATCACTTCATGTGTGTTTTCTCCCTTCTTCAGAGAGTTCGAGGTGAAAAAACAATTTTTCTTCTCTGTAGCAACTGAAGTGTTGACATTGACCATGAACACTATGGAACTTGTGATGTTTCCCTTCTTGCCTTGCTTGCCAGGAAGCTTGTCCTTTTTGTCATATTGCTTCTTTTTCCTTTCCGGGGTGCCTGCACATAGGAAAGAGATGTACCTTACTTCTCTCTCTCCCCTTACAGTGTCTAGCCCTGGCTTGGTGAATTTCGCATAGAAAGCTCGGTGGCGATTTTCCCTGTCATCCGTGGGTCAGGGGGCTCTCCTTGCACTTAGAATAAAATCCAAAGTCCTGTCCCGTGAGGACTGACCCCTGCCCACCTCTTCCTACTCATCCCATGTCACTTGTCCCTTGTTCATCAAGGATAATCACCTGGGTCATCTTTTACATCTACTCACAGGCCAGATTCTTTTCTGCCTCAGGAAAATGAGCTTTGCACATGCTGTTCCCTCCTCCTGGAACCTTCCCTCCTCTCCCATCCCCTGTTTTTGCCGGGCTCACCCTCCTTACCTGCCAATTTCAGCTGAAAGTATCCGTGAGAGCCTCCACTGACAGTTCCATCTAAAGGGGTCGCAGTATCTGACCTTCGAAGGTGGTGCCTGATGGCTTCTCCCCTCTCAGCTGCATGGGTCCTCGCAGGAGGTGGCCTCGGTTTCTCCTCCCCCCTCCCCACCCTGAAGTGGCCTGGGGATTCGCTTTCGCCATGCTGTGAGAGGCCCAAGCCTCATAGACGGGCCACCGGAGGGAGAAATAAGGGGTTCGGGTCTGGAACTTCCCTGAGCTCCCAGCCAACAGTCAGCATCGACTACGGGCATGTGGGTGAGCTTCTGGGCAGTGGTTCCAGCCCAGTCAGGCCCTTGGATGACCACAGCTGCCCCCTCCACCCCCTGTCGTCATCCTGGGGTACAGAAGAACCATGGGATTGTGAGGGATAAGAAAAATGGCTGTTGTGGTTTCAAGCCACTAAGTTTCAGATGACTGAAGGCGAGGTCGACCCTGTTATTTTCTTAAATCATTGCCACAGTGCATGTACTTCGTAGCCCTCATGAAAATTTGTGATTGTATGATTATTTGATCCTTAACTTGCTAATTTTCCTGCTTCCCCTTTGGAACGGGACTAACAGGAGGCTGGGACCATGTCTGTCTTCATGGCCACTCCCCCCAGTATTGAGCACAAAACCACACGTAATGGGAGCTGAATGAACGAATGAATGAATGAATCAATGAATGAATGAAAGAAAAGCATCAGAGTGGTCCTGTTCTGTCCCTGAGAATCAGGCCAGTGCCGCACCAGGAAGGGGGTGCACAGATGAGTCTGTGGGCGCACAGATGAAGTGTGCAGAGAAAGAGGCGCAGTGGGCGTGCACACCTCCTGCTCTGGGCACCCCGAGCCCTGGAGGATTTCCCACGCCTCTCCCTGCCCTGGTGCAGCTTGATCCTACCTCTCAGCAATCCTCCGTTTCCCTGTTCACGGCCCCACTTCCTGCAGGAAAGCTCATACCCTTGTCATGTCCAAGACCAAGATCAAGGACTGGAAAGAGGGAATGTGGTCAATAAAAGCTGACAGACTGGGGCGCCTGGGTGGCTCAGTGGGTTAAGCCTCTGCCTTCGGCTCAGGTCATGATCTCAGGGTCCTGGGATCGAGCCCCGAATCGGACTCTCTGCTCAGTAGGGAGCCTGCTTCCCCCTCTCCCTCTGTCTACTTGTGATCTCTTTCTCTCTGTCAAATAAATAAATAAATTAAATCTTAAAAAAAAAACCAAAACCTGACAGACTGAAGGCATACGTTTGTGTAGGTGGGTCTAACTTCAGAAGCACGCACGCGCGTGTGTGTGTGCACGCACACGCATAAAAAAGTGTATGTGAGCACACACACAGGCACACACACCATGCCCAAGGGAGCCTACGTGCACACACCATATCTACAGATTTACGCAATGGTGTACGGGTTAAATGTTTGATAATCTGCTCTTCATTTAAAAAAAGGTCCCCGGTTTATAGCACCCCGGTTCTGTGGTGCAAAGCCTCCCTCCATGGCCGTTTTCGAGGTACCATCACGTGGCACCGGGGACACAGAATTGGCGGGATGGTGGGGTTGGCTCCCATGAGCCTGTAGGAGGCAGTCCCAGCTCACCGCTGGATGGACACAGGCACCAGGCCATGGTCAAGTTCCTCCGACCCCCGAGAAGTCTCTCGGCAAGCTGGCCCAGAGACACTTCTTTCCAGGGCCTGCGCACCAGGGGAGCGGGCGGCTGTTGGCCACCAGCTAGCGTTCGCAGAGACTGGCTTGGAAGCCAGTCCGAACTGCTGCTCCTTGTTAGGCAGGTCTAGACACTCACTGGGACAGCCGCCTTCCCTCCCCCGGCCCCGACCCCTCCTGCAAAGGAGGGGACTCTAAGCCTGGAGCAGGAGCGCAGGAGAAGGAGAGGGAATTCTTCAAACCTCTCTCCGAAGGGGTAGCTAGGGGATGGCGGAGGTCGGGAGGCTGGGGTCTGGAGCCTGCTTGAAGCCAGTTCACTGTGCCGGTTTGGATGTGTTGCTTGCCCTCTCCGGACTCTAGCCATGCCTTTTGCACGAAGGGATGGATAGGTCTTCTAAGCTCTGTGGCCTCTTGCTCTCAGGGAGTCAGAATCCTTGGGTGGGAGAGACCCCAGACTTGTGCTGACCCCAGACTTGGGCAAAAGGAACCCCTGCTTGGGGCATTGGGCTTTGGGGAACCTTGCTCTGGTCCTCCTTGGGTCATGCCCCCCTCCATGGGGATGTGCTTACCCTGAGCTTCTCAGACTTCTCTCTGGTGCCTGCTACTCAAGAACTTCTGCCCAGAGGATCCTGAGCCAGCCTCCAGGGCTGGGTACCATCTGTCTGTCCTGAGGTTGGGGCGGCAGGAGGCGTGGCCGAAAAGTGGGTGTTCCGGTGGCTGGAGCTGGAAGGCAGGTGTGTGGGCGGGGGCGGGGCAGCCCCTTTGTGGGCGGGGCCCTGCACCCGCTGAGCGGGGCTGGAGGTGGGAAGGGCAGGGGGCGGGGCTGGGGGCTAGGAGCCAGGGTGCATTTGCCGCACGCTGCTTTTTGGCTACAGAATTCCGACGAGGCTGAGATTTCCAAACGCACACCGAGTGTTTTAGGTCATTGTGAAGAAACGTTTGTCAGGAGAGAAGAATTAAACATTTGAAAGTTTGTTGGTTAGATTTGTAGCTGTTAAATATTCAGATTTATGCTATGTGGGCTCCGTTTGTATTTCTACCCTGGGGCCTGCACATATTAGGGGTGAGCATGGAGGAAGAGATGCTTGAGACCACAGAGGGGCTTGGCGGTGTGGCCTAAGGAATCTTGGGCGAAGCAGGGACTTCTGAATGTTGGCCAATTCTAGACTGGAGTTTTCTGGGGCCTCATGGTGTGGGGATGGTCTTCTCTTGGATCTGTGTCCCTTGGGTCTCCTCCACATACCGTCTCCTTTCTCTTGGGCCCCAAGGAGACATGTACAATGACCAAGCTTCCTCCCACATTGTACACAGCGTCCCCCTCCCCCGAGGGACCCCCACCTTCCAGAGCTCATGAAGAAGCCCGGGTCCATGTCAGGACTGGGGTCCTGACACCTGGGACCCTTCCCAGTGCCCATCACTGGGTGTTATCATGGCTGTTTCTACGATCGCACATAGGTCACTCTTCTGGCTTTCCAAACGAAAATATGAAAATAACTAGGCCAGTGAAGCCCAGCTATTGTCATGAGCAAGACCTCCGTGTTTTGTTTTGGTTTTTTTTGTCTGTGATCGTGGATGTCAGTAGGACAGAATGAAGCCTTTTCTCTCTTCAGAACAACGTGGTTTCCTTTTAAACCAGCTCTGGTTAGCTTTCTGTTTTCCTGTTTGTCATGCGTTCTGCACCTGACCTTCCTAGTTAAGGATAATAAATTCAGGAAGGTGATGATGGGAAGGTGGGCCCCAGGAAGCAATCGAAGAAGGAGGAAGGAAGCATTTTACAATTTGCCAACAGAGGAGTTCTTTTTTGTTTGCTTTTTAAATCTTGATTTGATTTTGAAATAGCTCCTTTCCTCCCCTCCTCTTCAGCGTGACAGTTTTTTAAAAGTTAAAAGGAAATAAATTAAGTGTATCTGATGGATTTTGAGAGGTGTTCACAGCCATCTTTCAAACAGCTGATGCTGGCCGTTTGAGCAGACCAGGGCGGGACATCGCTTGGCTGGCTCTTTAGCACCTTGCAAACGGGGCCTTTCGCCAATGTCATTGTCAAGGGTCAGATTCTCCCGTTGGCCTCCTGTGATGGGCTGAAGGTTTGCAGCCTCCTGAAATACATATGTTGAAGCCCTGGCCTCCAGTGTGAGAATATTTGAGGTGGGGGTCTTTGGGAGATATTGGGTTAGATGAGGTCAGGAGGGTGGGGCTTCCCACAATGGGATTAGCGACCTTATATGAAGAGAAAGAGAGCCCAGAGCTTGGTGCCCCGTGAGCACAGGAGAGAAGGTGGCCATCTGCAAGCCAGGAAGAGAGTTCTTACCAGGAACAGAAGGTAGGCACCTTGATCTTGGGCCTCCTAGCTTCCAGACCTGTGAGAAGTAAACGTCTGCTGTTTTAGCCCCCCAGACCAGGGCGTGTTTGTCGTTAGGGCGGCCTGAGCGGACTAGGATGCGTCCCATTTTGCCTTTCCTAGCTCTCCAAGTTGGGAGAGCCCCAGGACCCCCTGCTAGCCCCTCCCCATTTGTCCTCCAATCCACGGTCCTCTCTGGGGAACAGCCCTGTGCAGGGAGCCCTCTGAGTACACCTGCAGGGTCATGTTCATTCCAGGTTGCATACTTTCTTGGGAAAAACTGAAACCCTGGAGAGTCACTGGGCTGTTGAGTGGAGCTGGTTTATTCTAAAACAGGAAACTCAAGGACGTCATGCCCGCGATCTTCAAGTATCAGAAGGACAATTGTGTTGGAAAGAGAAGGCATTTGTTCAGTGTTGCTGGATTCAAACGAGGACATGGATTGAAATTCATCTTGTGGAGGAGACTCTGATGAATAAACACTGCCCAGCCCAGGCTGGGCTGCTTATTGAAGGGGATGAGCTCCCCGTCACTGGAGGTATGCAAATATCCCTAAGGCATATTTAAGAGGAGACGCATGGCCAGGGGAGTGGGGACACTCTACTGCATGGCTTCTCAGCCTCCCATCCCCCAGCTCTGAGAATCTGTGGCTTTAGGGTTGTGTTGAATGAGGATGCTGGGATTGGGAAAGCAATGAAAGAAATCCACTGACGTGAGGACCAAGCTATAAAAAAAATCTTTATTTCATGTACCAGGATTTTTTTCTTTTTTTTTCTTTTTTAAGTTTTCTGCTTTTTAAAATTTTTTTTTTCTGTTAACAGTCTGAAAAAAAAAAAAAGGACCCACCAAGAAAATAAAACGGAGGTTGGTTTCTTGAACTGGTTTGAGCTGGACATGAGCAATCGTCCACCCTGGCAAGCAGCGCCCTTTGCGGTCCCGTTCCCCGCTCCTTCCCTTGGGGCCCCCTAGCCCTTTCTCAGCAGTGCTGATTGCACCCCACACCCAGATGGCCTTCTTCAAGCAGCCCCGGGCCCCGGGCTTCAGCCTGGAAAGAAGCCCCGGTCGCTGTCCCAAACCATCTGATACAACTGGGGCCAAGTTTGCTTTTCGAATGGCACCTGCCTGTTTGCTCTTTCCTCGGGGGCTCTCCATCTCTCTAGTCCTTCATCTTTTGGGTTTGGGATCAGAAGCTGGTGGGGCGAGGGAGGGAGAGACTGAGATTTCTGCCCAGACTAACCAGTGCTGGGTGGCCACCACACCAGCCTAGGCCGCCAGTGCTCTGTCCGGAGCCTGCGTGGCCTTCTGTGCACTTGGGGGCTGGGTGGGCAGATGCTCTGCCTTGTGGCTCAGGCTGAGTTTAGGGTTCCCGCTGCAGCTGACTTGAAAATAGAGCTCTCCTTTTCCAGACAAATCATGGGAAGGGTGGCTGCGAGTGTGCAAGCACCTGCAAAGCCACATCCCGCAACTCTCCAGAGCTCAACTTTCAGAACTTCAGGCCAGGCCAGGGTCAGGGAAGAGGCAAAGTGAGACCTGCCGATGGGTCTGGCAGGGGCCCAGAGTGGCCGGCAGCCTGGGCTGAAATTCACCCTCGAGAAAGCTGTGGGGTTTCCCTCTGTCCCAACTGGGCCTTGTTGGTCTGGGAAGAATGGGGAGCAACACGGATGCCCCAGACTTTAGTCCGTGGCGTCAGCTTTATCTGGGGGGTTGGTCCTCAACCTGCGGCCAAACTCTGTAAAGCCATCTCCTCCATCCCCTTGACCTTAACCCCTCCCAGCCAACCCCAGAGGATCCTCTTTTTCTCTGACCCCCAAAGAGAGCGGGGAAGGCCTAGCGGCGGATCTCTTCTCTCGAAGAAGCCCCCTTCACTCTCTGGGACTGGGTATGGCACGAAAGAAAGGGGACACAAAATGAAAAGTGACTTTGGGGACCTCTGGTGCCTTTCCCCCTCTCCGAATGGCAGGATGCGTTTGCTCATACGTATGTATTTTTGCTCTGACATTGGATGTGGGGGCAGGGGTTTGGGAGCACAGTGAGGAGGCATATGGGGTGTGTGTATGTGTGTGTGTGTCTGTGTATGTGTGTGTGGCTGAGAGGCTGACTGATGATTTGGGAATGTTCTCGATGTCTGGGGGCTGGATGGCTGCTATTTCGGTCATCCCTGGCATCTTCCTCTGGGCAGGTGGCAGATCTTAAAAGTCCTCGACACCAAGAATAAGAATAGGCCTTTGGAGCTCATCTAGGTCAATCCATATGCTTACGTATGGGGGAAACTGAGGCCCGGAGGGGCCACCGCAGCAAGGGATTCCAGAATCCAGAGCTGGATTTTTGACTGGGGTCCTTTCCATGCATGCGAGTGTGTGTGTGTTGGGGTGTGTGTGTGTGTGTGTGTGTGTGAGTGGGTGTGCAATTTCCTTCATGTGGACCTGGTTCTCTGTCGTGATTCTGTCTTCGGCCTAAGCAGAACCTTCCTGATACAAGGAAGAGATCTCTGTCTTACAGCCTCCCTGCGGTTCCGCCTGGGGGCCTTCCTCCTCTGCCTCCCCCTTGAGCCCAGCCCTGATCTCTCCCATCAGGTTTTTTGTTTTGTTTTGTTTTTGTTTTAAATGGATTTGTATATTCATTTTCTGTTTTCTCTTTACAAGCTCCCTGCTAAATTTTAAGTCCTCCACCCCACCCCATTGTTTTGTTTTCACAGTTTAAAGCTGGAAAAGAATTAAAAGAAAAATACTATCTGATTTTCTTGCAAGTAAATCCACTTATTATATATTTACATTTATTTATAGTCTGTGGTTTTTTTATTAAAAAAAAATCACCACTTGTTTTTCCTTTTTCTTTTGTAAAAAGAAACCTTTTTGCAGTGTCGTAGTTGGACCCGCTGGGCCCCAGGGGGGCTTCAGTGAGTCCAAGGACCCCCAAAGGGTCAATAAGCCCCCTTCCCAGGGGGCGGGGGGGGGCCTATGAGTCTGGGGGTCCACCATCGCCCCAGGGTCATCAGGTGCCCCTGAGGTGAGAGGTGAGGAGGGAGAGCTGCTTTATATCCCCCCCCCCCCGGGGGTGAGCATCTCCTGCTCCCAAGAGCGGGAGCCTGGGGCGGTGACCCCAGGAGACTCACCCTGAGGATTCCAGGGTTTCCGGCACAAGCCAGCGGTAGCCATCCCCTCTCCTTCCCCTCCCTCAAGGCCTAGGAAGTCATCACAGTGGGTTAAGGACCATTAAGGACTGGGAACTTGGGGGCTGGGCAAGCCCCAAGTGCACCCCCCTCCAGGCACCTTTCGGACAGGAGGGACCAAGGACTCTAGGGTCACCTGGAGGCCTACAATTGCCCCAACGATGCTGGGTGGAGCCGGCTCGCAAGCCTCGGAGCTTGCCCAGCGTTCCTGGGGCACCATCCAGAGGCTCCAGGGACCTGGCAGTGAC
Source organism: Ailurus styani (assembly GCA_002007465.1). Classification (NCBI taxonomy): domain Eukaryota; kingdom Metazoa; phylum Chordata; class Mammalia; order Carnivora; family Ailuridae; genus Ailurus; species Ailurus styani. The sequence continues at coordinate 3,154,556 of LNAC01000075.1, forward strand.
CGAGGGGCTCGCCTGGCCCCGGGGCCCCTGAGTCTCCACCCCCCCACTCGCCCAGGGAGGCAGAGCCCGCTTGGGGTTAAAGAGAACAGAAAAGTAACTCGCCCGCATTAAAACAAAAAGGAACATAAGCCCCTGATAAATGCAGAGAACATTCCCCCTTCCTTTCTGCTCTTCATTTTTTGCTTTAATGTTATCTTGGTTCCCTTTTATTTTTTCATTTAAATTGGTTTTTATTAAATGTTAAAATAATGGTACATGGGAATTCATGCATTTTCTTTTAGATTTATTTTCTATTTTTAATTTTTTAACCTCTCTCGCTTTTTTTTTAAGTTTGTTTTTCTTTCCCTCGGTTAATTTTTTTTTTCACATTTCCTGTCGTTTTGCTTCTTTGTTCCTCTTATATTTTGTTCTTTTTTTTAAAATTTACTTGTTATGTTTTTCTCTTTTTTTGTTTTTTTGTTGTTTTTTTTTTTTTTGCTTTTGGAAGGTTCCCCCCTCCCCGG